>BRYA01000162.1:5828-85831 GCA_030267965.1 Triparma columacea | reverse complement strand
AATCTCATTTGCTGCACACTCGTCTACACTCGCATCAACTACAGTAGTCGCAAATCCAGTCCCACTACTTGCCCCATCAACATGAACTAGCTTCATCTTGACCCTCTCATCAGGACTCTTCAAATCATCAAAGTTCTTGTCCTCCTTGCACTTCTCAAAGAATTCCTTCCCCTTCCTGATTGCAGCCTTCTCCTCGTCAGTATAATCTTGGCGCTCATTCTTGATGATGTTGGTAAGAGAGGCCAGTACAGCTTTATCAACCTCTTCATCCCGCTTGAAGGAATCCCTGAGTGCTGCTATTGGACTTAATCCTCTTGGTATTGTTTTGTTGACAACATTTACTGGAATGTGCCCCCCTGCATCCATAAATTGGGTAAATGTGAGTTTACATTGGAGAACACCATATGAGTCTTTTATGTTTGTGGCAGTGAGAAGGCCAGTTGTTGTAGCTTTCACAAGCTTTCCTAGATTTCCTCCATAGTCAACCTTCTCCTCAGCTGGGACAAAGGCTACAGACATCGTGTTGTCATGCTGTACTTTTTGCCATACATATCTCATCACAAACTCTCTTTTCTGAAGAGGGAAGCGAAGTTTCTTGACTGTTGCAAACAGCTTCTCATTTACCCTTCCATTGCCACCCTTCCTCATCTCTAGCCTTGCAGGGTCCCCTTCCTCCCGGCTCATTACCGTCCTCTCCCTGCTGCAGTACTCAAAGAAGCAAGCAGCTGCTTCCTCGGCTGAACAGTCAGTGATGCACTCAGCTCTACCAAAAGTGAGTGTCTTTTTTCCTTCCTCCTGCTGTTTGTACTTGATCTCCATCTTCACTCCCTCATAAGGTGACTCAAGAGGCCCCCACCCTTCTTCATCCTCCCCACCAAAGAGCTCCTCCACCTCCCCAAACACCTCCTTCTGGTCCTCCTCCAACTCAACCCCCTCCCTCATCCTCTCCACCAAGGCCCCCCTGACCTCAGCATCAACCTCCTTCCTATTCCTCCTAAACTTCTCCTGCAACCTGTTGGCCTCAACAAGCTGATTCTTTGCAAGGTAGTCAATTGCTTTGTCCGTCACTGTCTTATGAATGCCACTAAATTTCAGATCAAATGTTTGAATGTGTGTCACTCTGCAGACATTTGGGGCAACCTCGGCGATGATGTAGATTCCCCTTGTTACTCCAACTACAAAGCCGTCCTTGCTAAGGTTGGTGAAGCTCGCCCCATAATATTCACGCAAAGGCACAAATCCTAGCATGTATGCAGTCTGGCCATTGTCAAATTTAGCCTCCTTCCACACAAACCAATTCTCAAATAGTCGATTGGTGGCGGCAGGGACCTTCACGCCAACATGACAGTGCATGCTTCTAGTTCCCTCAAATTCTTTTCTTATTGCCCTTGGCAAGTTCCCATTATTTTTGAAGTGCTTCTCAGACAGCGCAAATGTGTCAAGCAGAAATTCCACTGCCAATACACCCTTTGCTGACTTGTCCACAGTGACCCCAAAGGCTCCCCACATGTTGTCCCCCTCTCTCCACAGGAACTTGTCAATGCCCTCCTTCAGTGTCCCTTTGACTCTCTTCCCCTTTGTGTGGAGTTCCTTCTCTAGCCTCCCAACCCTCTCCAGCATTGCCCCCTCCTCAATTGTCAGAGGCGGTGCTCTCGGCATGACCTCCTCTACAAAGTGTCTTTTCCTCCTCTCGTCAATGACAGCAGGCTGTCTAAACTCATCCATGACCTCATTGAGAATTCCCTTCAGTGAGGTATAGGCAGACTTGGTGTCGCTTTTCCCGTCACTTTTGAAACTAGGGCGCCCACTCTTGAAACTTGGGCGTGCACTCTTTGAGCTTTTGAATGTGCGAACATCGACTTCTGATTTTGTCTCTGTTGCTCTCTCCTCTGCCTTAAGAGTTCCTACCATGGTGACTGCAGTTTGTCCAAACTCGAAATCAGTGAAGCTGAGCTCCCCCTTAATGACACCTCGCTTGACAGTCTTGGTCTTTATTGACGCTAGAATCTCGACAAGCTTTGCAGTTGCCTCATCAGAAAGATTGTCCTCATCAAGGGGTGCCAACTCCATAATGTTAGTCGATTTATCAGGAGAGATGACTTTGACGTCGAAGAGAAACTCTACAAACTTACTCCCGCTGCTGTAGTGCTGCCAGTAGACGAGTCTGTGAATGACTCCTTCCATTTCGTCATACTCCTGGAGGGTCTTCCTTCGGAACTTGCCCTGCTCACAATCGGTGAGGAAAAAGTCAATGATCTTGTCGCGCTCGTCGTGGAAGACATCAGCGAGCTCCATAATCTTGACATCAACGCCGGTAGAGTTGTCTATGAGGCCTTCAACGGCTCCTCTGTCCTCCAGAAGCTTCACAAGTTTGCCTTGCTCGGGTCCAAGTGCTGTGTAATCAATATCTACGGGGCCGCGTATTACGGAGGGTGTGTGATTGGGGCTAGAGAGGGGATGCGGGGGGTATTTATTCCTGACGTCTGGATCTAATGTCATGGACTGAGCGGCGGTAGTGGCATGGCTGACAGTCACAAGGCCGACTGTCGGGCCGCCGGGAGTTGCGCACCTGACAGCAGGCGGTATAGCGCTTAGATTATTCTCACCTGCTACTCCTCCGTTTAAGGGATCGTCAGAAATGCCGGCGTTGAAATTTTCAAATCCAGGTTGAAGATGAGGGTGGCCAGAAATTTCTGGGGGTGGTTTGGGGGGAATTTTCGGTGAAAAAGGGTCAAAAAAAGGCAAGAATCTAAACCTCCCTCAGAACGGCTTCCCAGCCCTCCCCTGAACAATCAAATTACTCTACTTTTCGTTGGCACGACTACGTAAACTCACCTAGTCTGGCATCCTTGTGAGAGCTTTTAGAGACTGCGAAGGGTACAACATTGTTGTAAAAGTGAGAAAAAGATACAAAGTTTCAACGCGTCCTCCCGCGACTCTCCCGCTCTCTCCTAGAGTATCAAATTGTCCTTTCTCTCTTCCGGCTCTCAACGCACAACTCACCTTGTCCGGCGTCCTCATGACCATTTTCAGAGTCTGCGGTAATGGCGATTATGGTGTTTGTTATGTTAGTCAACATGAAGAGATTTCAACATGTGCACCTCATTTCTGTGTAGCATATCAAGCGCTCCACACGCGGTCGCCGGAGACGGAACCCATGCAGTCCCCGTAGAAGCACCCCATGCGGTCGCCAGAGACGCAACCCATGCGGTCGCCGCAGAAGCGTCCCATGCGGTCGCCGCAGAAGGAACCCACGCGGTCGCCGGAGACGGATCCCATGCGGTCGCCGCAGACCGGCGCGCGCGCGCGTGCGCCGCGGCCACCGCCCGTCAAGCTTGACGCCGACGGCCAGGCCCTCCGCGAACGGCTCCGCGCGTTCCGCACGCAGGCGGTGAGAAAAAACTACAAAGTTTCAACACGTCCTCCCGCGACTCTCCTGCTCTCTCCTAGAGTATAAATATGTGATTTCTCTCTTCCGGCTCTCAACGCTCAACTCACCTCGTCCGGCATCCTCGAGAGAAATCTCAGATGCTGCAGAGGAAACGACAAAGAGGGAAAGTGAGTAAAAGTGGCTAACTTAATCTTGTCCTCCAACACATCTCCCCCCTTCTCCTAAAGTATAAAAATGTTCTTTTCCTCCTCGAGCGCCCGACGCTTACTCACCTCGTCTGGCTTCCCCATGATCATTTTCAGTGTCTGCGGGTGTTGGCGATAATGATGTTTTTTTGAGATTTTCGATAACATTCCAACACGCTCCTCAACCATCTCTCCTATGTTCACAGATATAGATGATTGGCGCTCTTCCAACTTCACCCCCGACGCAAAACTCACCTTGTCCGGCGTCTTCATGAGGCCTATCAACACCCGATGTTGAGATAATTGTCCTGTCACGGCCTATATTAGGTTCGCAGAGTCGATTCTCAGACACTGAGGCACTGACTTGTGGCATATTAGTCTCCTCTACGCCCTCTTCGCTCCCCCCTCGGGGTTCATTCTCCACGTCCATGTGCGGTTGCTCAACTCGTGTTGTATCTTGGAATCTGAGTGGTGGGTGTACGGATTGGTGAAGGTTAGAAGTGCATAATCTTGACATTTAGAAAGGCAATACGAAAACGACAGGCCCGGCGTTGAGACCACCATTGGGACGTTTGACCAACTGCAGAGTGTACAGCAGTAGGAGTGTAGAGACCATGGGAAATCTCTCGGCTCCCTGGTGATTGCGGTGATATTTTGTGACCGCCCCGTCATCCCCTGTAGTTAGATCCCGGAAATCTTGAAGTAAATCAACGTTGACGCCCAACAGGAGATGTCAGATTCCAATTTTGCAATCCAACATCGGGAGCTAGGATCGCATGAGGAAAATTGTTTGGGACTCTCGCCCACTCTCGCCCATTTGGTGCGTTGTTATTATCATCCGAGCCCATCTTTCGCACATGAATCGAGCTACTTACCCAGGGAAGCTCCGTGTGAGGCTGTGAGGCTGTAGAACGGATGTTTGCAAACGAAATGCCGAATTCTGGTCGAATCCGGATCGAATCTATCTGCTCGGAGCCAAGCCAATTCATTATTTCCAACCAAGCTCATTCTTCTCTTCCTCATCCTGTCTCCGTCTATTTCGTCGTCTCTCCTTCTTTTTCGCTTGATATGCCTAGCCTAAGTCAGCTAAATAATCGAAAACGCAACGAGCAGCTCTGGAGGCTTGAGAAGAAGAAATATGCATCTCGGTGCTCATCATCCCACCCCATACACTCGCGTATGGGGACCTATTCGTGGAGAGGCCCACTTTGCTGTGCAGCAATGACCCTATCGGCAGTGTGTACCCTCCCTTCTTCCTATTTCTCTCCTCTTTTATTCCTATCTTCTGTGACCTTGTTCTGCATGTCGGCCCCGTGCTCTTCAACAACGTCGAAGAAGAAAAGGAAGAGGAATAGAATTAACGGAAAGGCAAGTTTGAGACGGGGTTCGAAAGAAAGGCAGTTCTCTCCGATTGCTCCCAAGCCCAAGCCATGCATATCTGCAACTGCAGAGACACTTAGAAGATCAATGAAGGTGAGTCCGCTTGTATGAGGAGGCTCATCAACGCTTTCGTAAGCCGATCTGACTGTGTTGCCGTTGCGCTCTCCTCCCCCCGCGCAGTCTCGTCTGCTGTCCATAGCCCTGAATTCAACCACAACATCCTCCCACGAGATCATGCCTAATGCCACCTCCACGGTCTCCTCCATGATCCTCCAGATGGTGTCGTCTGCGACTCCCGACCGCTCCAAGTTCATGGTCCTGGACTTGAAGACTGTAGTCCGGAACGTCATCGACACAAAGTCTGAGCTGCCAAACACGCAGACTTGGAAGCTCAGGTACGACACCTCGAATTACGCTGGGGACGGCATGGTGGAGGTCATGCGCAGGATGGACATCGTGGTGACGGGGGACAAGGGGAGGGAGGCTTTCGGGGTTAGGAAGAGTGACAGGTGAGAATGGTATGGAGGAAAAGTTTCGTGAAAGGCTGGCCCTTCGCTCCTTTCTTACCAAAAAACACGACCGCAGCTACTGGCGGAGATTCTTCGGTCCCAATTCGGGACACGGTAAGGTTTATGTGGGGGTGGAAGATAAGGGGGAGGCGGAGAGGATTAAGAAGTTCGATCCATCAGGAAGGGGATTACAAGTTTACACACCATATGGAGATAGTGATTGGGGGGAGGTTTGGGGAGAGCTAGAGGGGGTAGGAGTTATGGGGGGGATCAGCGTCGAGTGGAAGGGGGCGGAGACTAGCAAGAAGTTGGTCGAGGTAAGGGGAGTAGGAAGAGGGGGGGGGGGGAGGGGGGGAGAGATGAGGCTCTACCTAAATACCCCACCTAACAGCCATCTTTTCGCTCATCCGCCTACCCCCCCCCCACCAACATCACAACCACTACTAGTTCCTAGTGCCTCGGCTCCCTGGCCTCCACCCCTCCTTCCTTCTGGACCTCCGTCATTCTCTCCCCTCTATCCTCCCCATCCACGCTTCCATAGAGTCGACCTTCCCCCCCGAATTGCTCTCCCGCATAACTTTTCACGTAGACTGCAGCGGAATCCTCCTAAAGCGCGCGCTGAGCGTAGGTGAGGATGGAGGGAGGACCACGGCGACGATGTCTGCGTCACTGCAACACGTAACAGGCTTTCAAATTGCCTCGCTTGTCGAAGCCAACAAAATCGTCTGACACCTTTACCCCTCACCGTCCCCTTCCCCCCGGTTTCCCCCTTCAGCCGCCAAGGTAATCGGCAAGAAGGTCTCGAACTCCACCACCATGTACTACATAGCCGAGGGTAAGTACGGCGCCTTGGGTTCAACCGTGTCCCCCTCGCCTCGTTCAGTGTACAAGGAGCCTCGCTTAGTGCCGTCCCCGGTCGGGAGCTGCGTGCTCTGGGGACCAACGTGCGACGGGCTGGACAAGGTTTGGGAGGGGGAGTTCGAGGCTGACTTGAAGGAGGGGGAGGACTGGGTGGCGTTCCTAGGGGTCAGCGGGAGGGGGGGGATGGGGGGGACGGCATTTAACGGATTCGATGAGGTAAGAAAAGGGGAGGAGGGGAGAAGGGGAGACGAGGGTTATGACATTACAATACTTACCACTCATCACGCACAGGTCGGGTACAGGGTAGCTGTGAGGGGTTGGGGAGAGGTAGGGGGGGAGCGAAGGACCACGGAGGAGACGGAGGAGACGGAATAGAATGTTGTGAAATGTTGTCATTATAATAGACTTTGGTTTGTGTTATTTCGTTTGTTACAGATGCTGCCTTTCGGCTGTTTAGATTTTAATTACAAGAACCCATAACAAACCCTTTCCAAACCTATCAACACTACCCGCGATACTTTCGTGGAAGTTCCTACCCCTCCTATTTGCCTCATCTCAATCTGTGGAGGAACCTTTTGTTCGCTGTCCCCTCCCCTCCCTCAGACGGTGTTATCACCGTTTTCCTTTGCCGGTTCCGTGGTCTCCTCCTCCGCCTGAGGCTTTGGTTCCTTATCCTCTCCCGACATATTGTCAAAGATTGCACCGCACATGGCGAGGAAGGAGAGGCAGAAGCAGACGACGTCGAATGCGAAACCGTAGCCGTAAAATTCCATGAGGATCTGGCTGGTGTAGCAGGAGAAGACAATCAAAGCGCTAACCCAGGCCATGATGTCAAAGCCGATCCCTGAATGACCTAGCTTGGAGTTGTCGCTACCCTTGAGAGTGAGACCGGAGCAGACACAGGAGAAGAAGGTGAAGATAACCAAGAGGATGAGGAAGGCGCGGATGACAGCAACATTGTGAGGCCAGCTATCGGCTGCCGCCCAGAAGCCACTCCACATGTTGATGTTCCCGTCAATGACTGCACGGTTGTTTCCGATGAGGGTCATGTTTGACACTGCAATGTAGGGTCCGAACATGGCGATCCATGAGAAGGCGCTGTGAGGAGTGATATGAGGAAAAGGGGAGGGGCGTCAAGGGGTGGTGTGGAGTTAGTATGTATTTTTAGAGGAAAGGAGTGCGAGACGTCTATATTATGCCCCTCTCAGTGGATCTAATTTTATATATATACGTGTAGTGCGTTGTTGGTGTATCTTTGCTTTCGTATTTGTATTTCTTTTCTCATTTTAATAAAAGGCCAATAAGAAAACGACATACATACTCAATTGATTTATAAGAAATTCGACATGTATACGCTAACAAACGCTTTTGGATGACATTTCAACGTATTAACTTACAATGAGATGAGGCGAAGGCCTGCTACAATGTTTCCAATCATGTTTTTATTCTGCCTCAAGTTATCCTTCTTTTTCGTCGAATTTTGCCATTCCTTTGTCCTCCAGCCTTCCAATTCTCAATTCCTTTTAAATTTCTCAACAAAATGAAATCACATCTTCAACTACTAATAACACTCATTCTCCTCTCATACACCAACACATTCCTCCTCCCTAACACACACCATTTACAATCTTCCATAAGCAAAAAAGAATGGCCCCAAACAAGGTTGCTGATGACCCACCCTCTTGCCTTTCCTGATCCGACAACAGCACTTATACACCTCGCAGAAATGAGCGGAGTGTCTTCAATTGATATGGAGGAACACACACTGTCCTCATTTGCTCATTATTCATGTGAGTAGTGGAATGTTTTGTGTCCATTTTGCCATTTTGCTCTCGTCGACTCCAAACCCACCACCATGGTCCATGTTTGAGTTCCCTCCTCTCTCACCCTCCCTCCCTCCACAGTGGACATAAGCACCCTCGTGTACCGAAATTCACTCATAATTCGCGCTTTCGCGTTCTTCGGTCGGATCTCTGTGATCCTCTACGACTACCTTCCCGACTCTCAAATCTCTACCGACGAGCTCCTCTTCCAGAGCTTCATGTTAACCCTATCGACATACCTTCTCCTCTTGGGGCTTAGACCTTTCTTAGCCACCCCGCCTGACTTCAACGTCTTAAGACTGTACGTTCAAGAGTTCAAGTCGACTGGGATACCCCTCCGCGACCTGAACTTCCTCTATCGCACGGCCGCGACCTATACCAAGCTAAGGTGCGGTGAAGTTCTCATGGTGGACGGGCAGGAGCTTGATACCCTCTACTTCGTCGCCTCGGGCTCGGTCGTTTTCTTGAAGGAAGGTAGGGCTGTCGGTAAAATGGATACGAGATCTACCAATCGGCTCGTCGGGGAGCTTGGCTTTCAAAGTCGTTTACACAATGGCGGTGTCAGAAGCAGCCGGCGCGCTGCCGCTGCCGCCGACGTTGTGGCCGGTGTGAAGGGTGCGGAGCTGTGGGCAATCGACGGGCAGAAGCTCAGACGGCTGATGAAGCAGAACGAGGAAATCAATAGGTCGGTCAACCAAGTGCTGGCGAACGCTATGCACACCAAGCTGCTGTTCATGTTGGAGAAACAATAAATATATTTACACGCAAAGGGAGAACCTAGGCGAAGATTTTGAAAGTAAAACAAGGTAGTTTATTCTTTTTCCGCCCCGACCCCCTCCCCCATGTCTGCGCGCCCTTCACACCCTCCCCCCAATCTCCCCTCCCCCCCCCCCTTCACGAAATCAAACATCCCTTCCCTTTCCCCTTCAATTTCTGTTCCTCCCACAGCCATTCCTTCTCCACGCACTCCACCCCCCACTTCTTCGCCTTCTCCCACTTGGCCCCTTCCTCCTTGTTGCATATCAGGTGTGTGTTTTTCCTGTCCAGGTGCGTCGTGTACGTCGCTTCCGCCTCGAGTAGTAGTTTCTCGATTTCCTTCCTCTGGCGTGGCTTGAAGTTTGTCATGGCGATGACGTAGTCGGGACCGAGGGACTTCAGAACCATGCCTTCGTTGGGCCCGGGTGAGACGGTTTTTACTTCCAAGGGCAAGGGTGATGGTGAGGGTGGGCGGACGGTCTTAGGAGGAGGGGACTGCTTCGGAGAGCTCGCCTTAGCTGCTTGGGCATCTTCTTTTGCGGCGATCTTGGCAGCCTCGGCCTTTTCCTTTGCAGCGACCTTGGCGGCCTTCGCGTCTTCCTTCGCAGCGACCTTGGCAGCCTTGGCGTCTTCCTTCGCAGCGACCTTGGCAGCCTTGGCGTCTTCCTTCGCAGCGACCTTGGCAGCCTTGGCGTCTTCCTTCGCAGCGACCTTCGTCTTCGGGGCCGTCGTCGCCTCCACCTTCTTCTCCAACGACTGCCTCCGCGGCGACGGCTGTCGCCTCTCCTTCTTCTTCTTCACCATAATCTTGATTTTCCCACTTTCCTTCTTGGACTTTCTTTTCCCTGACTTGGAGCTAATGATGGAGTCAACGATACTAGCTTCGTCGTCATCGTCATCCCTCTTACCCTTGTCCGCCCTATCCGCCTCACTTTCGAGGAGGTTTGTCAACACTGCCGTCGCGGCAAGAGACCCCCCCACACCTTTTTCCTCCTTCTTGCTCTTCATCGGAGATAAGCTAGACATCTCGTCGTCGTCCCATCCCATTGCTAGCAACTTGTTGTTCCTGAGGATGTCTACGTCGTTCTGCAATAGATGATGGGTCAGAAGGAGAGTAGGATATAGACAAAGGAGGAGTAACATTGTCGCAAATATCGTCGTTTAGGCCCACACTTCACTTCGCTACACTTCACTTCCTTAGCATTGACCTCCCACTCATCTCACCTCGCTCAAGTCGTCGGGGTCGCCGCTTAGTCTGGCTGGCGAGGCGGTGACAGCAGGTGTGGCGTACAGGGAGCCCCTCTTCTTCTTAGTTGAGTTGGAAGAGGTCATTGCCTTGATATTTGCGATCCTGCAATGGTTGAAGTGTGAAGTGTTACATGTATGTGAGCAAATTGGGTCAGCGATAAATCATAACATCCAACGCACTAAAGCAACCCTTCGTCTCCTCTCTGCTTACCTCATCTGTAGGTCGAGCGGGAGCTTGAGGCGCGCTTTTTCCTTCCTCTCCTCCTTCCTCGCTTGCTTAGCTGTGAGGATATGCACGGGCGCCATCCCCGTTCTCCCCTCCTCCTCCTGTCGTCCAATATTTCCTTTCGCGTGCCTCTTTGGTTGGAGGTCACTGAGCTTCCTAACGCTACTCTCCGGCGCATCGATAATATCTGACTCCGAGAAGTCCACGATGACTTCGTCTTCTGATTCGACGATGTTCAGCTCGTCGCTGTCTCGCTTTTCAAAACCCTCCATCAAATGAGGGCTGGATCGAATGCCATCCTCTTCCTTGTCGTGTATTAATAACCTTGGTAACTCCTTCGCCTTCTCCGGGCTTGAGAGGCCGCTCAACTTCTCAAGCAAGGACAAGTCCAACCCACTTTCCTGCGATGAGCGAGTGAAGCGAAGTAAGAGAGGGTTGCGTTAGTCACAAGATGAGGTTATCTTCCGAGTCAACCCTCGAGGTCTTGTTGTCACCACGAAAATTCCAACTTTGTCTCTTCTCACCGAGGTGTCGCCCGCCTCCTCCTCTGCCTCCCCCCTATCCTCCTCTGTTTCACTCTCACTCAGCTCGTACTCAATGTCATCATAAAGCTGATTGATTGCCGTGATTCTTGCCTTAGTCTTCCCTTCGGATTTGACGGGGGAGATGGGCACGCCGTTATTCTGCAACCCCACAGGCTCTCTGAGAGGCCTTGGGGACGTCGACTTTGCACTCAACGAGGGAGATTGCGCCACATTACCCCCTTTCGCGTTGAACGAATTCTCCCTCGATACGTGTTCCCACTTTTCTGGCGATAACACCTTCCCGTTGTCACTGTATGGGGGTGGGGAGGGGGGGGGGCGTGGTTAGGAAAGCAATATTTTGTGCATGCCCATCTCTCTCGTCTCCCTCACCTCAATCCCATCGAAGCCAAATAAGTTTCAATAGCAATCTTGTTGATAGTCGGGGTAGTGGACTGCATGTCATCGCTCTTGGCCTCAGCTGAGTTCGAGGGGTTGAGGGTAAGTCCAGTTTAAGGAAACAGTTGAGCCCGAATGGAGCCACACACCAGACAGGGGAAAACCTGGCAGTTGATATTCTAATCCCCCTGTTTTTCGGTAAAAGACGTGAATAATACGTTTAGGTCTCGCAGAAAACCCCAAGAGATGGCCACCCCCCACAAACCAGGCTAGTTTTGGATGAGAAACCCCTGCCCTGAACGAGGCTGATTGAACAGCATTTTTTTCAATTCTCTCACCCTTAAAACACAACGTTGAAGGGGGGGACGGAGACGTACCTATTGGTGAATTCGCTGAAGCGACGTCGTTGGGATTCGCAACTTCACTCATGGCAGAAAAGAGAATCTGGTTGTTTGTCTTCAGCGATTCGGAATTCAGAGAACAACTTTAACCCTTTTATTCGTTGGTTTGCTTGTGTGCAATAAGGTAAGGATCGATCATGACTAAAAATTCATCTCATGTGCACTCTTATGCTCCTGAAGTCTGGATGACCCGTTTAGGGTGGCTTAAATGTTCGCGAATGCTCTAAATCCATACCCATGAACCCGAAAAACGATCAAGGCTTGATTCATCATTTTTTTACCTCACACATCCTCATCCCTTCCAACAGCCTGCAGATGAGTGCTCATCCTGATAAGTTTGATGTGTCTGAGACGGATATTGCAGATTTGAAAGGCTCAGAGTCCTTCGATGGAGATGTTCAAATGGGGGGGTTTGCGGTGAGGTGAGAATCAACAAGAAAAGGAGCTTCAAAAAGACGATGCTTTTTGGGTTAGGGTTAGTGTTTGTTTTTGCATCGCAATTTACCATACGCCCTAATATCTGCGTCTCAACCTACTTTCGCAACCCTTTCTGTGACTTGCTCTGCTCGTCGTTACAGCACTGAGGAACTCATTATTGTGAAAGCAGAGCTCGCGACGTCCTACCCGGAGCAGCTGAACTACCTTACCGATGCATACATTCTGAGTGTAGCCTCGAAGCCTTACTCGAAGGATACGAGCATCCGCAGGCCCCTTGAGTACACGATTCAGAAGCTCGAGGCTTTGCTCAAGTGGAGGGAAGAATCTGGCGCTATCGAAGTCTTCGAGCTCTTGGAGCTGTCGAAGAAGAGCATAGGGCAGGCACGGGAGGATGGTTGCAGTGATGTAGATTACGACAAGGCTGTCAAGCTGGCCAACACTCTCAACACCAACTCCGTCTACGTTCATGGTTACGATATCGAGGGCCGACCTGTAATTTGGCTCCGGTGCAACCGCAAGCCGTGGATGATACCCGACGTCGCCGCAGAGGTCGCTTTATACATTCTGCTGTCGGATTTTGCAATCTCCGTTATGCCAGAGGGGATCACGGATTTCGTCGTGGTCTCCGACAGCTCCAGCCCCCCGCCTCCCTCCCCGAGCTTTCTTGTATCGACACTTAAGGGGGTTGTCAAGGGGTACCCCGACCGGTAAGAGGTCAAT
This sequence comes from Triparma columacea, assembly GCA_030267965.1. Classification (NCBI taxonomy): domain Eukaryota; class Bolidophyceae; order Parmales; family Triparmaceae; genus Triparma; species Triparma columacea. The sequence goes on along the minus strand of BRYA01000162.1, from coordinate 72,973 downwards.
GTGGAGGATATGATTGTCTTTCGAGCTAACCCCCCGGCCTCCCACCTCCAGATTGAAGATGCTGCACTCTGCTCCAATGGGGTCAATCATGACTACGGTTGTGAACCTTTTGGTGCCTTTAATGCCTGGCACGCTGGGCTCCAAACTCCATTTGATGCAGGAGAAGACGGCGATGTACGCTACGCTTGCAGAAGTAAGGATGGATGGATCGGAGGGAAGGATACAAAATCTTCACCAACCTAACTGCCTCTATAAACGCTTTGCTCCTCGCAGGTCCTGGCGGAGGGCGTCAAAGATATTCCCACATTCTTCGGTGGCGACTGTGATCACGATCGCTTCTACCCTCAGGAAGGCTTAGCGAAAGAGCAGGACTTCGAGGCTCTCGGAGACGGGGTTCTCATGTTCGATTTCCCAGGGATGCACGCTCGCCAGCTGGCAATGAAGGAGTCGTTCGAGAAGAAGAAGTGAGGGGAGCGCGCGCGGGAGGGGGGGGGGGGGGCGAAAATCTAAGAACGTCAAGCAAGAGATGCAACAAGGGGGACACGAAGAGAGTTTCATTTCAACCCGAACAAAAGCCCAGGTTGACGTTACAGTACAAAAGGCCGCCCTTTCCAATATCAATGCCAATTCCTTACTTGTACACACCCATCAAGGCCTCAGGTTTACATATTGCTGACAATGAGCCCTGCGGGGACCGAACTCGTGTTTGTAGGCGCCATGGCGAATCCCATCATGTCGAATTCTTCCCCCGGTATTCCGCATTCCTTCAATTTCTCCCTGTACGTCCTCAGTCCGTCGTTGTAGGCTTTTGTCATGCGAACCACGGCATATTGTAGGTCTTGAATATGCTGGTTCTTGCTCTGGAGCATGTCCGAGAGTGAGGAGGTGATGCCTCCAACCTCCGAGGGATCGATGCCGGATGCGTGAACGACCTCCTGGAGCTGCAAGTCTGCCTTTTCGATGTTTTGGCTGAGGTCTTGGAGCTTCTGCTCGAGGACCAAATTCTTAAAGTCGCTCTTGGCCTGGACCTCCTTGACGGTCGACGTGAAGGTATCGTAAAGGTCGTTCCTCTTCTTCTCGACTTCCTCGTACTTGTCCTGAAGGTCCGCGTGGTCGAGTGTGAGCTGCTCGTACTGGCTCTTCATCACAACTAGCCGTGCCTTGGCGTTCCGGAGACTCAGCCTATCCTTCTCCTGGTCCTTGAGCTGCGCCCTTAGGTCCGCCACCTCCGACACGGCAGCATTCAAAGGTTCACTGAGCCTCTTGTTCTCCTGCCCAATGTCGAACATCGTCTTCTGAACTCCGACCGCCTTCTTTTTCTTCTCCACCACCTCGCTCTTTAAATCTTTGATGAGCTGAAGGTTGTCGTTGGTGATGTCATTGTAGTAGCTCTTCATCTGCCTGAAGGCCCTCTCGTGGTTCCTCATGAGGTCATTGATGTGAAGATTCTTGCGCTCCTCGATCTCGTGGATGTCGACCTTGCGCCGAAGCTCGAGGTCGTCTTCGAGGTTCCCAAGCTTGGTGATGCACTTGTCCTCGAGCTCCGTCAAGTTCAGCTCGAAGGAGGTTTTCTGCTGCTGTACGATTTTCTCCTGCTGCACCTTCATGTTGGCGATCTCCTGGGCGTTCGCCACGTTCTTCTCCTTGAGGTCGTCCTTGAGGCTCTCCTTGTCTCCTTTCTGCAACCCGACCCTGTCACTGTGGAGGCCAATCTCGTCCTCCTTGAAGTCCTGGGACTCCTTGCCGATGGCTCCGAGATTATTCTTGTGCTCGTACTCGAGATGTTTCACCTTCTGGACGTAAACCCGGACCTCTACCCTGTGGTTGTCCTCCATGAGCTCCATGGCCCTGTCCTTGGCAGCGATGGCCATCTCCAAGTCTTCCACCTCCTTCCTAGTGACATCGTAGAACGTTTGTACGGTGTCACGTTCAAGCTGGGTCCAGTTACGCTGGGTCTTACTAGCCTCAAGCTGCTGCTCGAGCATGGGCACGACCTCCTTGAGCATCTCTAAGTCCATCCTCCTGTACTCCTCGGGAAACTCCTCTCCCTCATCCTCGGTCTGAGCGGGAGGCGGGGCGCAGGGGGGGGGGGGGGGAGGGGCTGTTAGGAGAAATTGACGGACGTTGCGGTTTTGGGCCCAGATGCCCTCCCCACGTCCTAAAATTACCCCAAAGTTTGTTCCCTGTTCGATCTGTTAAGGGCACCTTCCTCACAAAGTTGGTCCCAAACGTTCAACGTGGAGAGATCAACCACTCAACGGATATAGTGGTCACAGTTTACAACGGCGCGCCGGAATTAAGCCCCCCCCGAGCCCCAACCAGGTCCCCAAACCCCAACACAACCCCACTCCTCCTCGGCTGTTGACCAAGGCATTCAAGGCCAAACCGTCTGAACGGGAAAGCAATCTCCCTCATTCGGCCCCATTAATCGTCCTCCTCACCTTCTTTCCCTTCTTTCCCTTCTTTCCCTTCGGCATGATGAAATGAGTTAATTGCCCAGTGTGTTTCCAAAGCCTGAGTTCAGACTCGACTTTGGTCTTGTTCCACCCCTCCCCTCCACCACCACAAACTCGAAGTCCTTATGAGGACAGAGCTCTTCATCTTATCTCTTCTTTTCTGTGTTGCGGCTGCTGTCGGATGGTGAGTTATTTCAATATCTCTTAGATGATGACATTTTTCAACACAACAAGCTTGCAGAAGTGTGACTTTGAGAGGATCCGACGTCTTCGGGGAAAGTGCCAAGTGTCACTTCAATTACTGACCTTCTTTATCCCTTTCCTCCCAAATAGGTTTCCCGATAGGTCGAGGAGGTCGACAAGGCTTTCGTGTCTGGCTGGTTTGAGGGGGGGTGATGGTGATAGTGGGGGTGAAAAGTCACCATCGATAAATGGGCCGTGCATCGGTATTGACCTTGGCACAACATACTCATGCGTTGGGGTGTGGAGGAATGGTAGGGTGGAGATATGTGCCAACGAACAGGGGCACCGGATAACGCCGTCGTACGTCTCTTGGATGAAGCCAGAGGGGACGAGGTTGATTGGAGACTCTGCCAAAAATGCTGCCGCCAGCAATCCCACCAACACCGTGTTTGACGTGAAGCGCTTAATTGGGAGGAAGTTTGACGACCCAAGCGTGCAGAAGGACAAGGCTCTTTTCCCGTTTGAGTTGGTGAAGGATAAGGAGGGGAAGCCTAATGTTCAGGTAGAGATAAAGGGGGAGAAGAAGGAAATGAGTCCGGAGGAGGTCAGCGGCATGGTGAGTGTTTGATTTGTGGTTCTTCTCTAGTTTCGTTGTTTTTTCTCGCTTTGTTTTTTGTCGCACAACGAGCTCGGCAATGCGCGCGTGTCTCCTCACAGTTTCACGTTTGTTATAGCATTCGCCAATTGAACATCAATCCGCGCTGAAGGCGGTTTCCCACATCGGGATTCCGCCCCATCATGAGGTAAAGGCGGTTACTAAAAGCTCAAGAAAGACCCCAAGTCGCCGGTTGCAGCGCTGTCGGGTTCGTCCTGACGTGCTCCTGGTTGGCTGCTTCTACATTCCCACACCTAGAGGATGCCCTCTGGGGCCGTTACCTGAAGGGTGTTACAACCGTAGGATCGACACTCACACAAATACAAATACAAAACAACCAACCCCCCCCCCAGATTTTGAGGAAGATGAAGGAGACTGCGGAGTCATTCCTCGGCACTAAGGTGCACCATGCGGTTGTCACGGTCCCGGCCTACTTCAATGATGCACAGCGCCAGGCCACGAAGGATGCTGGCAAGATCGCCGGCCTCAAGGTCGAGCGCGTTATTAACGAGCCTACTGCCGCTGCCATTGCATACGGACTCGACAAGCAGGACAGGGAGGAGAACATCCTCGTTTTCGACCTCGGCGGGGGAACCTTCGACGTCACCCTCCTTACCATCGACAACGGTGTTTTTGAGGTCCGCGCCACCAGCGGAGACACCCATCTTGGAGGGGAGGACTTTGACCAGCGTATGATGGATTACTTCATTGCACAATTCAAGAGGAAGAGCGGGATAGACATCAAGGGCGATAAGAGGGCCATTCAAAGGCTCAGGAAGCAGTGTGAGAATGCTAAGAGAACTCTAAGTACCCAAACGACCGCCACGGTTGACTGTGAGGCGCTTGCCAACGGTGAGGATTTCTCCTGCACCATTTCTAGGGCCAAGTTCGAGGAGCTATGCAACGACCTCTTCAAGAAGACCCTCAACCCCGTCGCCCAGGTTCTTAAAGACGCCGGTATGTCCAAAAGCCAGGTGGACCAGGTCGTCCTCGTTGGCGGGTCCACGCGCATTCCCAAGGTGCAAAAGCTCCTCTCAGACTACTTTGGAGGAAAGGAACTCAACAAGGGCATCAACCCCGACGAGGCTGTCGCTTACGGTGCTGCGGTCCAGGGAGGCATCCTGTCCGGTGATGCTGCGGACGCAACGAAAGATGTTCTCCTCTTGGACGTCGCCCCTCTGTCTTTAGGGATTGAGACTGCTGGGGGTGTCATGACCAAAATAGTAGAGAGGGGAACCACCATTCCCGTCAAGAAGTCCCAGACGTTCTCTACCTTTGCTGACAACCAACCCGGAGTCTCCATTCAAGTATTCGAGGGTGAGAGGTCCATGACGAAATCTAATAGGCTTCTCGGACAATTCGAGCTCAGCGGGATCCCTCCCGCTCCAAGGGGTGTCCCTCAGATTGAGGTTTCCTTCGACGTGGACGCAAACGGCATCCTTTCCGTCGGGGCTAGTGACAAGGGAACTGGTAAAGTTCAGACTATCACCATCACCTCGGAGAAAGGAAGGCTCAGCGAGGAGGAGATTGAGAGGATGGTGGCGGAGGCTGAGGAGATGGCTGAAGAGGATAAAATCGAGAAGGAGAAGGTTGAGGCGCGCAACGCTCTCGAGAGCTACTTGTACAACCTCAGGAATAGCCTTGACTCTCTTGGTGACAATATCGACGCTGATGACAAGGAAAAATTGGGGGGCATTGTGGAGGAGGCATTGAAGTGGCTCGAGGACAATCTTGAGAGTGGCGATAAGGAAAGCTACGACGCCAAACAAAAGGAAGTGGAAGAGGTTGCCAACCCCATCCTCCAAAAAAGCTATGAGAAGGCTGGTGGCGCTGGGCAGGGTGCGGAGAGTGGAGAAGGAGTTGACGAGGACATTGGTCCAGAAGTCGAGGAGGTTGATTGATTAATCGAAGGGGGGAGGGGGATAAACAATGATATATTTGCACAACGATAATCCTACGTTTTGTTTTCTTAGTCGTTGGACAGCACTTTCGTATGCCCTCTATTACATGTAATGTATGTTGGGTTGCACGGAACTAATTCGTCCCCGCAACTGCTCCCTCCCTCCTTGCCTGCATCTTCTCCAAAAGCAGAACCCTCTTGGTTTCCTGGAGGCCTGTTATCTCCTCCGTTAGAAGGGAGAGTCTTGCCCTGATCCTCTCGTTCTCGCGCTTGACTTGTGCGAAGGTTTGCTTGACGTCCCCCAACTCCTTCCTCAGCTTGACCTCAGTCGACGCCCAAATGACCATGGTGGTGTGCTCGGAGCGGACTCTCTGGGTTAAAAGGGGGTTGTGGACGGAACGCAGATGGGTTAAGCTAAACGCGTGACTGTAAACAGCGAGTGACACAGCGAAGAACATACACAAACCCCCATCCTCACCTCCAACTCAATGGTCAACTTCGTGTGGTGGCTCAACGCTCCTTTCAACTCCCCCTGGAGCCCTTCGTTCTCCTCCTTCAGCTTGGATTTCTCGGCGTCCAGTTCTTGGTTCTCTTTTTGAAGCAACGCAGCCCTCTTGACCTCGTCCTGACATTTAGTGGTTGAGGGTTAGCAGGGTAAGAAGGGCGCACGAGGGGATAGTCATCGTCAAATGAAAGAAGACACGGTTGGTTTTAGTCTATTGTTATCACAACCTGTACCCTTCTGTTGAAACTTGACTCCAAACAAGCCTTTTTCTCCTCTGCACGACCCTCGTCGGAGTGCAGAGTTAATTTCTCCACCTTTAGGTTCTTACCAATCCGGCCTCGATCAGACAGAGAATATCTTGGTCAAGGTCTTCGGGGGGGGGCTCCTTTGGGTGTCCAGCTGGTACAACTGCCGCAAAACTAGGGGAAAGAGGATTCTCCATTTTTTTGGGTTGGTGGGAGCTTTTTTGTTGTCACAAAATGTCAGCCTATGCTCGTGCAAGCGCACGAAGGACGTCTAAATCGTCCTCTAGTGGAAAGGGAGGGGGGAGGTCAAAGTCTAGAGCGTCTTTTAGTGGGTCAAAAAGACAACAAGGGGGCAAGCCGAGAGCGGTGAGAGGGGAAGAGGACATTTTGAGGAGAAAGGAGAGTGGTTCTGAGAATGAAGATGAATTTACTGGAATAGGTTTGTCACAGGTCCCCTTGTCTCAGGTATCAGATGTCGTTTATCCAACATTGTCCCAGGTTTTGGGGGAAGGAGGTAGTGGGAGCAACAGCAACACCGTCGGTGGGGGGGAGGGTCGGTACAACACTGCTAGAGTGGTTGGGGGCAAGGGAGGTAGAGAGGTGTCGATGCTGTCATCGTCGTCGTCGTCTGCGGCGATGCCTATCTCAAGATGGATGCTACCCAAGCAGCAGGAGCAGCAGCAGCAGCAGCAGCAGCAGAGGTCTTCACCTTTTGAGCCTGGTGAGTTGAATTGATCGTCAACCTACTGTGCACACTACACCTATGTAGACGCCTGTCGACAGCCCTGACAACCAAACTCACCCTTGCCACACTTCTTCGTAGTTGCCTTACCCCGAATTCCTCAACAAAGGACGAACGGACAGAATCTGTTCAGGCCTATTATGGCAAGGTGAGTATTGCGCCTCTACAGTCCCTTGTCACCGCCGCCTTGCACCTGCTTGCCCCCCTCCCTCTAACCTCCAAACCAACCAACATAAACCTTTACAGCTCTGGGCGACAGGATGAGCTGACCCCTTCGAACCGCTTGTATGGTGGCGGCCGTCAAACGCAATTCTCTCAGATGATTTATGGCTCCACAAATAACGCGAGACCTGGTATGCTTAGAAGGTGATATTGAAGCAGCAGCGTGTTGTTTATGTATTGCGCGTAACGCGACAAAATCTAACCCACAACTACTTACACAATCTTCACAAACCTACCTCGCAGCTTCTCGCCTTCACAAAAGCACGTAAACCAATCCCTATCCTTTACACAGAACCATCCAGTGCAACATCCATTTGATCGCGCGTCTCGGTCCGCGGCTTCTCTTCGCGGACCCCAGACGCAGCAGTCCCAGGTTCACGCTGTACAGCCGCACTACCAACAGAACTTGATCCTGCCTTCCAATCAACATTCCAACCCGATACTTCTACCACTGGGGGCTACAGCAGTGGCAGCCACCAATCTTTACCACACGCCATCCCCGTCTTCCCACAATCACCAGCAGCACCAACACCAGCAATTGCATCAGTCCCAGCCACCCCGCCAAATGACACAACAGCAGCAGCAGCAGCAGCAGCAGCAGCAGCAGCAGCAACAACAACAACTGCAGCAACAGCAACAACAACAACATCAACAACATCAACAACAACAACAACATCAACAACAACAACAACAACAACAACAACACGTGTCTAACCCCAACTCGCACTCCATATTTTCGTCACCATCTACGGTAGTGACAGGCGCGTCGAACACTAATTCTTTGGCGACTGCTTCCGTGGGTGCCGCGGTTACTGCAGCTATTTCTCAAACCAACTTCTCTCAATCTCTCGATTTCGTTCGAATCGAGCAGAGGAAGATCTCCAGTGGTCTCGCCGATCTTGCTGCAAAGCAGGATCAGCTTGTCAGTAGGGTCGAAAAGGTAAGTCATGGAGCTGAAAGGTTCGAGACAAGTCGTCGATCGTGTACAGTTGTTGTGGTGTCGATTTCCTCCTGTGAACAAGACATAGCCGCAAATTAAATTGAGGTGATTCGATTCGGCACATGGATGTGCAAGACAGACACGACACGACATGACGCGATACGTCGATACACGCAGCTGTAACGCTTGACGTACCAACTGAACACTAACCCCCAAACCCCAACATCTCAAGGCTTACACGAAACAAACGTCCGACCTCCTCAACAAGCTTGTGAGTATCGCCACCACTGCAAACAAGATTATGGCAGTGGTAGAATCGCCTCAAGAACCATCCTCCTCCGAATTCGACCAAGGAAAGATCGTAAGGATTCTAACGGAGATCCAAGGAGCAATCAACAACGTCAACTATCTCGACAACGCCAGGTCTTTGGTCTCCCAGAACGCCCAAACCAATACGATGGCGCTCACACACCTCAGTCCGTCCCTTCCCGGCCCGTTTGATCCATCGACAAGCGTAACCGTACCGGAGACGCAACAGCTGGATGACGTGGATGAGTTCGAGGCGTTGCTGAGATCGACTGAGGTAACGGACGCAGTGAGAGATGACAAACCCAGCGCCAAACCCAGCAAGGGGCGGAAGGTAAGGGATACCACCGCCGCCGGGTCTCGCGGGGACCCTAACAACTCTGATAAGGAGAACAGCGAGCGGAACAAAAATACCGCCCGCAACGACAACAACAATTTAGAGGATGATGATAAAGGTGACAATGACAACAACGTCTGGACATTCTCCCAGCCCAGTGGGGGTGGAATCCAGCCGAGGACGAACAGAAAGGCGACTTCGAGGTCAAAGAAGAGGAGGTGAGTGGGGAGGGGGCGGTGTACAGGACTGTACTTCAACAGAAGGGAGGTTGAACTTTCCGATCATTATTTTAACCCTTCGTGTCGCGCATTCGCTCTCTGATGCTTAGGATGGGAGTGTTCAGGTAGAAAATAGATCGTGTTTGTGAAGAGCGAGCCTTTTCTGTCTATTTTTATTTTACCTGCGTAATAATCCCTTCATCGTCAGCATGAAGGTGGGGAAATGCGTCAAAACTCCCTCTGCTCAGTATTTTTCGCTCTCTTTTATTTGCAGCTTCCTTCCGTTCCGCGGCTACTTTCGGCATGGTTAACAATCTCTCCGCGACCGCCATTTCTAAGAAGACGTTCCCAACAATCCCAAAGCCAGTAGCCCTTTCCGAGGCGGGGCCAGTTGCAATCTCTTCCACTTTCTGTGGCGGAAATATTGTCCATGTGGGGACAGAGAGCGTCGACGGTGGAAGTTATAAGGTGAGACTAGGAGTCGTTTTCGTTCGAACTACTCGAGAAGACAAATCATTCAATATCCCCCACCCTCACCCGCCTTTACAAATGTTCTCAACCAATGACAATGACGACGATGATCCTTACTCCGACTTAGGTGTTGCTGAATATTGACCAGGATCCTTACACGGCTCTTGAGGACACGATCCACAGTCAGGTGAGAAGTGGTCACTTTCCCTCGCCTCCCCTCAACCCCCTAACTCTCCTTTCCACAGTGGTTCTACTTCATGTCGAGCTTGAGTGATTCAGTTGTCGGTGGCTTGGAGAACATTGGCGAGGAGGTTGAGATAACCTACGTCATTACCAATGCCAATGACGTCGCCTACCCATCAGCCTGGCCTGGGTCTACTTTTTGCTTCAGCACGGACGGAAAGGCCAGTTGGGAGAGGAAGACTGAGACTGAGTACAGCAAGTCTGAGGGTACCTTGTCGTGGAAACACGTCCACAAACCCAACGAGCAGGGTGTTTATTTCTCCTACTTCGAGCCCTACAGTTATGATCGTCATATGTCTCTTGTTGACCGCTGTCGTGCAATCCCTGAGGTTGAAGTCAGCGTTGTTGGCAAGTCGCTGGAAAACCGTGATATCGAGCTCATCAAAGTTGGGCACGGGCCTCTCAAATGTTGGGTTAGCCACAGGCAGCACCCTGGGGAGACGCAGGCTGAGGTGAGAACGGACGACGAGAGAAAATAGCAAGCAGAAAGAGTCTTTGTTCATGTCGTAGTTCACACAGCCGAATCTACTTGCCAACCCTTTTCGCGACCTCTTTCGCAACCCATTTCGCTTGTTACAGTTCTTTGCCGAGGGCTTACTTACCAGGATCTGTGGGCTCGACGGGTTCGGATCCGTGGACGGCTTGTCTGCCAAGGCTAGGGAGGCCTTCACCTTTTATATAATACCCAACATTAACCCTGACGGGAGTGCGAACGGTTACTTGAGGTGCAATGCAGGGGGTCAGAACTTGAACAGGGAGTGGGCGCCAACGGGAGATTATGATGCGCCGACATTGGAGCGATCGCCTGAGGTTTACTACGTGCTTAAGAAGATGGACGAAGTAGGAGTGGATTGCTTCGCTGACATTCACGGTGATGAGGAGCTTCCCTTTAATTTTATTGCTGGCTCAGAGGGAATCCGTCACTGGGGTGCTCGCCATCAGGGGCTCCAAGGAGCTTTCCTCGCAGCGTACTGCAGGGCCAACCCCGACATGCAGAAAGAGGTTAGGTGAGAGAATAGAATGCCCAAAAATGCGAAGCAGCATCGAGTCCCTCCGTTCCTAACTAAACTTCTCCCTGTTCCCACAGCTACGAACCTGACGCCCCTAACGAAGGAAACCTGGCCATATGCAGCAACCAAATTAATGACCGTTTCGACTGCCTAAGCGTCACCCTAGAGATGCCCTACAAGGACTGTCTCACGAACCCTGATCCTTTGAGGGGCTTCACCGGAGCTAGGGCCTCTGCACTAGGTTCCAGCATCGTCGACGCTTTCATGCACGTCAAAGATTGGCTCAGAACGGAAGAGCCTTTCTGGGAAACACTGGCTGAAGACGATAAGTACGTGAGACCTTCTGATGATTATGTCGGGAAGTTGACGTAAGTAATTGGTTGAGGAGTTCAGTGTACAGGAGGATGTGAATGGAAAAATTGGTTCACAAAAGCTATGGCCTTCTTTCTTTTGCAATGTTTGTTTACGTGCCTGTGCTCTTTGCGTCCACGATGCCACAATTTTCTCCGTAGTATCCTTGAAAACACTGACAAGTTCCACTCTTGAAGTCGCATCTGCCTTTGCCTGAGCAATCAACGTGAATCTTGTTACCTGCCTTTCCCACCCCGTTTCCGCCGTCCGCTGTCTTGTTAAATCCGTCTGTCTCGTCAACACCGTTTGTTCCTGGGTTGTTCCCTGTCGGGCACCTGCGACGAGAAAAGCGTCGAGCGAACGAAGATTGAAAAGCCAGGTTAGTTTATAAAAATTAAAATATACACTCTCTCCTCCATCCTCACCTCTTCAGACTACAGTCGGCTCCGAACCACTCTGGTTGCTGTGTCTCCCCTGCCCCCAGCCCCACGGGCCAGGAGGAATCGCAGACGCAGCCAAAGAGCCTATTCGAGTCCCATGTGGAGCCCTGGTGGCCCCCCGGCTCATAATATCCCGAAGAGGTTTTGTTATTCGCGTTTGTGAGGGGCAGCGCGTCCGGCATCCTGGTCTGCACGCTCATGGATACGCACTTCCCGTGGCCAGAGCAGTCGCCCTTCCCAGGGCACGACCTCTTGCTGCAGGATGCTCCCCGGTAGCCGGTGAAGCACGCGCAGACGCCCTCCTCCCTGTCGCAGATCCCCATGTTGGAGCACTCGTGCATTTCGTGGGCCTTGTTCGTGTTTGTGTTTGTGGTCGAGTTCGGAGCTGGCTGATCTCCCCATGCATAGCCGAGTGCGCACACCTTCTTGGTGCAGTCATAGCTCGGCCTGAAACCTAGAATCGCAATCTATAGGGGCGGCGGGGAGGAGCGAGTGGCGGGGACGTAAGGTTCCGTTTTGTTCTTGAATTCCCCCTCCTTTCTCTACTGCATTTATTTTTAACCATTCTCACCTCACGAGGACTCCCCCAACCCTCGTCACAATCACATTTGTTGTAATTATACTGCGTGGAGGAAAGGAGGGTTAATGGGGGGGGGGGGGGGGCAACAGGTCGATCTCAGAAGCATCCCTTTACGTGGTGCATGCTTTTGAAGGCCTCACCTTGCAGGTCCCGTGCCCATTGCAATAGTTGTAGCTTTTACAGCCCAAAATCGTCACTTTGTCGGAACTCGAATAAGTACGGTCGTTGGCATGAGTAGGATTTATCACTAACGCAAAGATAGCGCACAAAAGGTATGCACGGGTGGCAATAATTTGGGCCATAACGCAGGGCAGTTTGGCCAAGGATGAAGGGGAAAAGTGAAGGAGAGAGAACGCACGGGCTTTAAGCCTAGTAGAAAGCTATTTATGAATGACGAATCGGGGTTCTTGAGCAAGGGTAAGTGCGGAGGATGTCTGAGATGAGGATTTCTTCTTGAAATTGTAACAAGTCCGGCGTTTGCCAGGCGAGGCCAAAGCAAAAAAGTGAGAGCCCCAGACTTGTGAGTAGGGTTGATTTCCAACCGGTGTGTGTGTTTGGGTGGTAATCTATGTGTAACTTTGCCATTGTGTCGTATTTGGGGGGATGCGAAGGTTGTTGAGGCTGCAAATTTGAGAATTGGGCCCTCTTTGTCGATTGGTTCCGTCCTGTTTTGTTAACTATTGTCACATTGGAGCACATTGGAGGATTGTGTGTGGGAAGTGCGTAGCCTTAACCAGCTGAAATGACGATCTGCCGTCGGGCGGACTGAATTATGACCTCGTTGACGTCTTGCGTCCACTGATAAAGTGGAACAATACTGAAGCATGGTCGCATGTTGATTCGACGAAACATGTACAAAACGTTTATTACTGATCAGCATTGTGGTTAGATGGCGCATGTACGCGGGGGGGGAGGGGGAGGGGGGATCGCTCTTTCCCGATGATTTTAATTTCTTATCTACATTGTCTGACTTTGCTGAAGACACAACATCGAAAGTGAGGGAATAGAGCGTTGACGTGCGGATGTTATCGTTATTGGTGCTGTTTTTGTCATTCTCTCTAACTCCTCCCCTCCCCATTTGCAGTTGGTGGTGAATGTATTTATGAGGAGAGGTGCATTCGCTTACGGTATGAGGGCTTTCGTTGATCTTTCGTCTGCAGCGCTTGTCGGCTTGGGAATCTACTCGATCGTCAGGTCTGGTTTTTTCTTCTCGGATAGTTACACGAACCCAAGAAAGCTCAAGAAGGATCGGGAGGAGCAACAAGCTCGGCGAGAGCAAAGTTAAGAAAGTTGAGGAACTCTAACTCTAGAACCTGTTGTATGTAAACAAATATCTCCCTTATATCCTATCAATATTCGTGCCTCTGGCCGTACTTCTGTCTGAACTCCTCATCGACATCAGGCATGGACCTCCTCTTATTGACCTTGTCGCTGACGGGGCTGACAGTCTCGCTTTCGACCTGCGCAACTACCCCCCTACCAGCCATCTGCTGTCTCATGGCTTTTAGCTGGTTGTTGACCGCCTCCCCCTCCAACCTGATCCTTTCCACCTCCTCCTTGTGCTTCCTTTCCAGTGAAGCCTGCATTTCTGCCATTTCCTCATCCTTCTGTAGCTGAAGTAATTTCGTTGTCTCAACCATTTCCTTCACCTTTTCCCGGTGCTCCTCTCTCTCCCGCAGGTAATCCTCCCTCTCTCTCGCATGTGCCGACTTTTCATGCTCGAGTGCCTCGTGCATCTTCGTGCTGCTTGACAAGATGTTCTTGGTCTTCTCGTCCTTCTGCCTCTCCCTCTCCCTGTCAAGGGCCTCTCTCTGCTTGAGCATGTCGTGGTACTCTTTCGCCAGCTGTTCCCTCTCATCCTGGACAGCCTTATCGATCTGCAATTTCAGATCCTCAACCTCCCCAGCTTCTTTCGTTCGTCGATTCCTTTCCTGCTCCAGTTCCAGCCTCAAGCGCTCCAACTCGACGTCTTTCTCGATCCCGATCTCGGCCTCGAGGACCCTCTCAACATCAGCCCTCTCTACTGCAACCCTGAGCGCCGCCACCTCCTCGGGCACCACTGCCCCTGCCGCACTCCCTAGAGGAAAGTAAGGTGAGGTTGGTGGGTACCTGGCGGGGGAAGAGAGCTTCGGCGAGGGGATCTGTACCGAAAGGTTTGTGAAATCCGCGTGCAGGGGCGGGGGGGAGGGAAGGCCGCTGTTGTGGAAAGCCCTCTGACGAAGCAGTTCCAATGTCAGGAGTTTGTTCTTCCTTTTCTCCTCCTCAAGAATAACATTCGTAGTGTGACTGGGAGATTGGTGGGGTGCGTGTTGCGGTACAGTGTGACGGCGTTGAGGTTGGGGGGGCAGCATTGGCTGTGGCGAGGGTGGGGGGAAGAAGCGAGAGCCTGAAAGGGCTTCAGCAGCCGCTGCATTCGCCTGTTCGGTCTTCTCAAAGTCTGCCACTGCGTTGAGGTAGGCAACGGAGGCCGGGTCCATGGCGAGGACAGGATCCTCGGCGTAAGGACTGGCAGGTGGAGATGAGGAGGGGGGGGAGGTGGAGGCGGGTTGGCCAACCCCGTTGTCCAGATTATTCTCCGCCTTGAGATTCATAACAGATTTCGTGACATTTATGCACTTTTCCCTCCACCTCCGCTCCTTTTTCAGCTGATTTGTCAGAGCCTTCCTGGCAGCCTGAGCGAGGGAAGAGCGAAGTGACGCGGATGACAGAAGCGGGGTGTTGGAATCATGCATGTGCCGGCTGTATGTAGTATTTGTACGTATGCATTGCCCACTCTCACCTGCTCTCGCAGCAGCAAGGATTTGGTCTCCTCCATCTCTTCCTCCACCTTGGCCCTCTTTGACTCTTCCTTAATCATCTGTTTCCGAAGCTTTTGTAGGTGGAGGTTATAAAACTGGTGCGCCTCCGAAAACTGATTCTGCAGTGCCATCATGTTGTGCTCGCTCAACTCTTCCCTCATCCTGACCTTCTTAATCCACTGCTCCCTTTCGTCTTCCATCCTTTTGGTCCATTCGTCGTTGTACTGCACCAGGTGGTCTTCAGCGTTGTTGATCGTCTGCAGAGATTTTCTTTGGTACCCCTCTATCTGTCTTTCGAAGTTCCGCTTGTACTTCTTGAACTCCACCTGCATCTCGCGCTTTTCCTGCGTAGACTTCTTGAGCTCGAGCTCGAGGTCCATAATCTTTCCGCTCAGATTGGAGATCTCGTGCTGCTGAGTATTTATGTCCCGGGTGAGCTTGTTTTTACTGTCGTACCGGCGGTCGTTGAGCTCACGGAGCTCCCTCTTCGCAGACGTGAGCTCGTCAATGAGGGAGTCGTTCCTTCGCTTCTCCCTTGCAAGCTGTATTGAAAGTGAGTGGGCATGAGTGACCCCATCAAAGTAAATCTACAGCAGCGCGCGAGGGGAGGGGGGGGGAGGGGAGTGAGGGTTAGGGTTATTGGTTTGGGTTAGGGTTAACCCTAACCCTAACAGGGTCATTGGTGGTTGCTGATGGTTGTCGATAGTCCGTTGGGCATAGCTAGTCGCGAGGGGCTGACCCACCTTCTCATTCTCCACTGTTGAGGTCCTTGGGATGTTATGGTTTATGGCATCAAGGTTCTTCTCCATCGTAGAACGAAGGTAAGCAGCATGGTTTGTGTGAACGTAGTTCTGAGAATTCGCGAGGTTGTAGTCCGAGGCGAAAGAGGAAGATAGATTCATGTCCTCTTTATGCTCGGCCATGGGGTGGGAGAGGGATGGGTCAAGATGGGCATGTGGAGGAGGGGGGGCTAGAGGGGTGTGTGCAGATGATGAACCTCGTGACGGGGGGGGTGCAACTTTGTCTGGGCCTTGCGTCATGGTCCAGCAAGTGGAGAAAGGGGGTTTGAGCGACTCATTCGCCTCCGCCACTTTCGCCTGTTCACTTTGGAAGACTTGGCTGAAGGATCTTTTCAGCGCGGTGGCTGACATTTTTGTTGTAGTTCACGCATCAGGGTGTTAGGAAAATAGCCAGGGAGCGATAGAAATACCTCTCAACGTCGCTCTGGGGGCTTGTTGACAGTTTAAGTTCGCACAAGGATGGGTTTTTTTGGCTTTGGAAAGAAGAAGAAGAAGGAGACTCAGAACGTTGGGGCGGCAGGTGATCCTAATGCGCCGGCACCTTTGCCCTCTTTCGTCCCTGATGCTCAACCAAACAAGCAGGACATTGCATCATTGGAGAAGAAGTGTGTCTTCTCAAAGCAAGAGTTGTCCAAGCTCAAGACGCGGTACCAGTCGCTGGCTGATGCGGAGACAGGGAGACTCGATATGAGCTCTTTCTGTTCCATGCCAGAGCTAGCATGCTGCGCTACGTTTGTGAAGCTCTGCATGGACAAGGAGTTCAAGGGGGTGGGGGGGGGGGGAGGAGAGGGGGGGGGAGGGAGGGGGTAGCGGAGGAGAAGGCAGCGGAGGAAGGGGCAGCGGAGGAGGACCCAATGTCACCAAAGAACAGGTCCGTCCGCCAGCTATCATTTGACCTGTTCGTCGTCCTTCTATCTCTGCTGTCGCCCAAGACAAGCGTGAACAAAAAGTTCGACTACCTGTTCGACTCGCTTGCAGGGGAGGGTAAGGACGTGCTGAGCAGACACTCAATGATGGAGTGGTTCAGACTATCCATCGGGCATGAAGTGCCTGAGAGGACGCTCGAGATAATGTGCGAGAAGGCTATGGGGGATGAAGCGGCTGAAATTAGCAAGGAGAAGTTCAGACAGCTGTGCGATAAGGTTGGGGCGGAGCAGAAGCTAACGGCTCACTACTAACCCTAAATGATGTGAAAGGAAATGGATGAAGTTGTTTGTTCAGTAAATGTGTCACTTTGCTTACATGCTCAGTCAACCTTGATGCTCCCAAAAATGGCAATATTGAACCTAAGGCATGCGAGCATTCCTATGCCTCCCGTCATGAGCCAGATCCCCGTCGATATGCTGGCCATGTACCCAAAGTACAGGCAGTACGCCGCGAATCCCGTGGTCTGCAGGTTCTTCTCAAAGTAGTAGATGGAGTAGAGGAAGACGTACTGGGCGACGGCGCCGGAGGTTAGGAAGCTCCTCCACCACCAGTTGTAGTTCTCGGAGCAGAGCTGGAAGTAGCAGAAGAGCACGCTGATCTCGGCGGCCGTGACCAGGAGGATAATCCAGACGATGAAGAGGAACCCAAACACGTAGTAGTACTGCGAGGTTTTGGGGGGGGGGGGGCGAAGGGGTGAGAATTACACATGAGCCGTTAGCTCGGAAGCTTGGTTTGTTCGCGTCTCACCTCCTCCGACCAGACGGAGCTGAGGATAAGGAATAGCTCGACGAAGAGTGCGCCGAATGGTAGGATGCCGCCTATCACCATGAGCACGCCCGTGTTCATGAACCAGCTCTGCTCCGGGATCTGCCTGGGGATGTTCGAGGTGGCGGTGGGGAACTCGATGGGGTCCTTCTTGTAGCCGAAGTAGCTGCCCATGAAGACCAGGGGCACGCTGACGCCGAACCAGAGGAGGATTACTACGCACATGCTGGTGAAGGGGACGGCGTCTGTGGACTGGTTGGCCCAGTTGATGAGGTTGAGGACGAAGAAGGTCCCGAAGAAGAGGCCGGGGTAGAGGAGGGCGGTGAGGACGGTGGCCCTGGGAGGGGGGGGGAGGGGGGGGAGGGGGGGGGTTATTGGTGTGAGGTTTTGTGCCGTGCGTCAGGATGTATCCCTTCCAGTTTCAGTCTCTCGCCCTCACCTCTGCCACATCTTGCCCTTGAAAGACTTGTAGACCCTAGCCGTCGTGTAGCCCGCAACGGACCCGCAGAGGCAGTAGAACATTAGGAGTGCCATGATGAGGTACCCCCTTGCCGCTGGTGATATGAACCCGGCGGCGGAGAAGAAGATTGTGGCGAGGCTCATTACGAGTACCTGCATCCCCGTCCCCGTCGCGACGGCGAGGAACATGGGGTACTGTGTGGGGGGCCTGAATATGTCAGCGTGAACGAGCTTCCAACCGAACTCCTCCTCCCTCTCCGCCTTCTCCTCGTCGGTGGGGACGGCGTTGTAGCGGTTCACGTCCCGGCGGAGGTTGCGGATTAGGATGGCTGCGACCATGAATGTTAGGACGACTGTTATCAGGAGGGAGTTCAGGATCTGGTACCAGTGGATGGAGGATGGGATGCCTCCCTTGCCGTCGGATTTACCCATGGAGAGGTAGACGTCCCAGCGGGAGGCCCAGTGGACGTCTGACTCGATCCACCTGACGTCGTAGGTGAAGAGGACGACTCCGGAGGCTTGCTGGGGTCCGACTCCTCCGGAAGCCAAGTCGGCCATCTCAAAGGTCGTGTGAGTGAGAGCACCACCGGAGGACTTGGCGCAAGAGGTGAGGACGTCGGTGTTAAGAATTTCGACCTGGGGGGGTGAAGGAGGGGGAGGGTGCGGCGAGCGAAGCGAGTCGCGAAGAGGGGGTCTTGTGTTAGTGGATATGGGGGTGTTGAGCGCACTCCTCCGCCTTGCCCATTCGGGTATTAGCGCTTATAACTGCAACTATGCAAAATGCTCATTGCTCTTCCTCGTATCCCATTCTCACCTCGTCCTGACTCTTGGAGGGGTTCCACTTGTCCTTGGATTCTCCCCCCTCCTTGTACGCGAACTTGTGGTTGATTGAGAAAGGCTCAACTATGAATCTAACCACCCTGAATTTATCGCTCTCCCCCTCAACTTGGTGGTAGTGGACCTCTATGTTGATGTGGTTGTTTACGTACTTGATGCCGTTGTCGACGAAACCGATGGGGAAGCCGTCGTTGAGGAACATGGTGGTCTCGTAGGTGGCGGACTCGACCTTGGGGGCGGCGGGGAGGTTGTCGATTATCATGTTATGGTGGTAGTTGTTCTAAGGGCGGCGAGCGAAGCGAGCCGTGGGGGGGGATTGGGGGGAGATTGGTTAGTAGAAAGCAGGGAGGAGGTCGCTTCTTGCCCTTCCGAGCAGGAAGGAGGTCCCTTCTTGCCCTTCCTCACCTTGATGAGGTCAGGCACGCCACGTGACTTGGAGCGTCCTAGGTACGTTGTGCAAAGCTGCGTGCATGACGTGTCCACCTTCATCTTCAGGTCGTAGGGGGAGTTCTGGATGTCCGAGCCTGAGAGCCACTCCCCGAGGTTCTCGGGGGAGTGGATTATGTGGACGGCACCGGTGGAATCACGGGGCTTGCAGAAGGGGAACTTGTAAGGGTCACGGGGGAGGAGTGTCTTGGTTGATGTTAGGGCATTGAGCTGGGGGGGAGGGGGGGGAGGGGGGAGAGGGGAGAGGGGGCAGGGGTGAGGGGGGAATGGTTGATGCAGAGTGTGTTGGTTGGATATGGGGTGTGATGTTATCAAGGTTGTCCAAAAACAAGCTAGTTGCCTGCTGTTTGAAGAAGGTGGTGGGTGGCTGGTCGTTTGCGGGTCGTTTGCGGGTCGTTTGCGTGTCGGTTATGGGCTGTAATACGGGCCTAAGTTGAGTCTTGTTGGAGGGATTGTAAACGTAGGTTGAAATGTGGATTGAAATGTGGGTTGAGAGGCAGGTATATGATATATGACGCTATATATGGTGCTACGGATGATGGAATCGGGGCATGGTATAATTATATTCTAATTTGACGTGTGAATTTGAGGAGAATTTGCAGAACCTTTGAATCGAGTTTTTGACCGTCCTCTTCTCTCAATTCTCATTTGATTCTTATAACATACCTTTAATGATACTGATTCTTGCTCTTCAAAGTTCTTTGGATAAACACCAGGAAGATAAAATGCGGTAACGCAAGAGAGGAGGAGGAGGAGGAGGAGGAGGAGGGTCCTCATCGCAGAGAATATGGACTATTCCGAATTGTTTCATTTTTCTGCTCCGGAATCTGCCCTCTTCTTTTCTCCAAACTTGACCATCCACAAATAACCATTCTACAACCATTAAGTCACTTAATATCGACAAATTCTAGACAAATCGATACTAAATATACAACACATACACCAACATATCACTCATATCAACCACAACACTCAATTATCAACCTCCTCAACGACAGGCCAGAGGAACTAATTCTCATAACCCCTCTCCACAATACAAACGTTAACATCATGTCATCCTTCACCTCCACCCATCTACCCTACTACTCAAACCCCCCCACCTCCGTAACAACCCCCTTCACAAACCTCCAAAACCACCTCCGTTCCCTCGTCCACAACATGATTAAACTAGAACTATCAATCAAGTCATCAGCGCCCCTAACCTCAGTCCTACAACACTTAAAAACCAACGAACTCCCGGCAATATCAGCACACGCTGAAGCACTCAGGAAATCCAACAACTATGTAAGCCTACACCTACTTGATAAAGTAACAGCAACTGTGGGGAAGATAAAGTCCATGCTGAATAACATCAACATCTCAGACCTCGAGACAATTGATAAAACCAGCCCAATATCCTTCCATTACATCAAGATTCTCTGTTACCACGAGTCCACCAAGTTCGAGGATAAGGAGTGGAAGGATTTGAATGTAAGGGTTGCGTGTAGTAACGGGGTCTGGACTGTTAGAGGGGTATATGAATGCGTTAAGGATATCAAGAGCTCCGTAGATGAAATGTGGATCCCCAGCTCACCACTTACAGCAGGAATACAAGGACTTAAAAGGGACGTTATGGGGGACCAAGAGTACTACGAAAGGACGGGGGAGGATAGCTTCTATGAAGATTTGGAAAGCGAGGATGAAGGGAAGAGAAGGGAGGCGGAGAGAATTGCCGACAGCTATGCGGAGACGGATGGGAAGGTCGTGGTTACAGTACTGGGGATGGTTATGGTCATGAGGGAAAGCCTCAAGGCGGGGGTTGTTAAGATTAAGGAGATCGGGGGGAAAATAGACAAAGGCGAGGGGGATGAAGAGACGATTAGGGCATGGGGGGAGAGGCTCAAGGAGGGGGAGAAGCTGGCGGGGGGGGTGAGGGACAAGGCTGGGGACGCAGTTGTGCAGTGCTACCCTCAGATGCTGGAGGTTGACGAGGACGGAGGACTTGTTAAGGCTGTCAATGAGGTTGAAACGATCATGGAGATGTGGTGGGAGTGGGGAGGGATGAAGGGGGCAAGGGGCATGTGGAAGGAGAAGAAGGCCAAGTGGGAGGAGGCAATGAAGACGGCGAGGGAAGTACAGGAGCAGTACTCGTAAAGATGAAGAAGTTGAGAGAGCATTAATTTCACAGCGTAGATAATACGGCAACGGCTTCCACTTGACAAATTTTGTTTTATTGTTTGGGTTTATCCGTGCAATAAGGTAAATTTTGATCAATAATAATATCTTGGGAAACTTTCCATTGTTTTGCATCAAAACTTTCTTTGATGCAATTTCTCTTCGTTTGTAGCACGTCACGCTTCACTCCATGTTACACCACGCAACGACATACAGATTTTCCGAATGAAGGTGAAGTTAACGTTTATCTTCATTGATTCTTCAAAATGTGATTTCACAATCATATTAATACACATATTATACTCTATAATATCTAAAAAACGTTTCTGAAATTTTGTGAAAATATTTTTCCAATGAGCTACGTTGAATTAGATAATGGTTATTTGTGCAATTCAATCATTAAATAATCTATAAAGTAAATGATAGTGCTCAATATATAATTTTAAAAGTTTGACTTTCCGTATAATAATTAAATAACAATTTCTGACATTGAAAATATTTAATGCAACTATTGTGTCACTAATTGACTAATTGACAAATCTAGAATATGAGTGCAAGTATCTTTGAACCCATTAAAAAAAAAATTTGACATTTTTTCTCCTGGGGATAATTGACGTTCACCACGTACATCCGATATAGTGTAAAGACACCCAAGTTCTTATCAAGGAAAAGAGTAGATACATCGATACTAGTTGTTCTCATAAAGTACCAAGTAGAGAAAAATACCACAAAAACAACATCCCCGACACAACCGTTTCAACCTTTCAGAATTACAACATAATATATATACTGTATACTGTATCCTGATCAATCTGACCTACACAACAACATATGACTTTGGATGAATCGTCCATCAATGTCTTTGGTTACATAGGAGCAGCTGTCCTCGCTAGTGCTGCACCGACACAATTCGTGACCTGCCTGCTTCGTAGTTCTACGAAAGATATCTCCTACCTCTGGCTGACAATCTTTATCTGCGGTTTAGTCCTTTTATTCACCTATAGCATCCTGCTGGGGCTTGTTCCGATATGGGCTCCCTTAATAGTCGAGATGTTGGGGACGTTTGCTACCCTGATTCTCAAGATTAACTACGATTTCTTTCACAAGCGAGTTTACACCAGAGATGTCGGAAGTCAGTGCAATAACGACGTCCACGAAAAGTTCATTTATAACGGTGATAATGATAGTGACCTGAACCTGTGAAATATAAAAGCGTTTTTGATTTACGAAGTTGCAGGAAGGATTCATGTCGTTAATGGAAACTACAGACATGGTGACGTAGATGTGTTGGTGACAACCGCCCCCATTAAACCCTCCAGTAATAATGCCACAAGTGCACCCATGGCCATCCTCCTACAAACCTTTCGCAGTTCTCGTGTTTCCAGTCCCCTTCCACCCCCTCCAGTCCGAAGTCTCCTACTCCCTCTGTAAAATCTTTGATATCATAAGTCATGGTGGGTTCGCTGACCCCGTCCTCCCCGACGTGTTCGTGAGTGAGCCTCATGGGTGTCCCCTCCTCCTTCGTGAACCACATGTGTATCCTCTCTGTCCCCTCGTCTCTCACCCAGTGGGTGCACTCCTTCCCGGATATTTCTGTCTCTCCTATGTCAATCATTTTCGGAAGTTCGATGGGTGGCATGGGCGTGCCTAGCCATGACCTTTGGCAGGTCTTTTTGGAGGAGTATTTGATGAGGTATTCGTTCTCCCCCTTGAAGTCCCTGTAGAAGGTCTTCCCTGCGTCAAGTCCTCTGTGCAAGGGGGAGGTGGCGCGGGTGAGATAAATGCGTACAATGCGTGATGCTCTACTCAATGCGCGATGCTCTACTCAATGCGCCCACCATCCCCCCCCCACTCACTTCTCGATCACGAACATGGCCTTCCCCCTCGCCCTATCATACATGACCTTAACAACCTTCTCCCTCGGCGGGTAGCTAATATTCTCGGGTAGTAGGTGCGCTGTCGTAACCACGGTTGCGGAGAACGACATTGGGAAGGATGGCTGGACATCACTAGCCCGAGTGAAAGTGAGGATGAGCAGAATAAGAAGGAACCTACATCCTTCCCTCGATCGGAGTGTTGGGGGAAGCATTCTCGAGTTGTAAGATTTCTATTGACTCCTTTTTCAATAATAACGAATTATGCACAAGGCTGGCAGTTAATTAGGTCCCCCCCTCCATAATCTTGATTCATCCCCCCGACCGCCCAATCCACTTCAATGTCACTTCTTCCGCCCCCCCGGCGGCCAATAGCTCTCCTAACTGTGTTCTTCCTTCTAATCCTCAATCTTGCCTCCTCCAACCCTTCAGATGCAAATTATGCGGTGAACGAACTTAAGCAGCTCAGTGATTCTGATGTGTACACGACGTTGGAACTGGCTACTATGCTTTCATCTTCAACGACTCAGGGATCTTTCAACACAATCACGAAAATGCAGTTGGAGCTATCTTCTCCTCATTTTAAGTCCAAGTCTTCAACAGAGTCCTTCACTGTGCTCGTGCTGACCTCCCTCTCCAACCCAGACCAAAAGTCCTTCGCGATAGATAAGTTCCCCGAGATGGACCCCGACGCAGTTGAGAAGTTTTGGATCGACAAGGCTAGGAGACTGAGGGATGAGAGGGAGGTGTTACACGGGGAGTTGAGGAGCAAGGCTAGGTGAGTTCGAAGCGATGAGCGACGCGAGGAGGGAAGAGAGAGGAAGGCCATGTGCTCCTTCGCACTACCCATAGTCTGTATCGCGCAAGCGAATGAGGAACTCTCAGCCCTACCCTGACCCTGTTAGCTGCGATTTTTTTGCTTCGCTCATTGCCGCTTCCCTCATCGCCGATTTCCTAACGCTCCCCCCCCACCCCTCACCAGTTTTGTCCTAGAAACCCACTCAGCCTACGTTCAATCAGCCTCCGACTTCCAGACCAACGACGGGAGACCCCTCAATTCCCTCTCCAATGCCGAGCTGCTCAACATCATAGACTCGTCGCGAGGCAAAGGAGAGCGCGCCGCTGTAGCGAAGGCCGTCCTCAACGAAAACTATCTCCTGTCATCGAAAACCTTTAGGGAGGCCTCACTTGAGGACCTACTCAACATGAGGAGTGACCCAAAAGTCGACCCCATAAGACGCACCGTTGCCGGAAGGTTGTATAACGAGAAACTTCTCGAATTAGCCGGCGGAAACGATGAGAAGGAGCTATAACTTAAGTTTTGTGCTTGTACTAAACCGGTGTCGACACATTCACCTTTATCTCCCCCTCACTTTTGTTTGTTTGCTTCTTCACTTCTGCTGCTGCTGCCCTGGTAAATTTTTTCTCGACATCATTTTTTTTGTGTTAGGCGAGCCATCATGAGTTCGCGGCACCATCCCAAGCCCAGCTTCTCCCGAACTCCGCAGCACCACAGCATGCTCTCCAACAATGTCGACCGAAGCCAAATGTCTTCAATTCACTCTCCCTCCTCCTCCCCCCGTGGCGATCATGGGACCTTTGACCCTCTCTCGATTCTTTGCCGCCTCCGTGGAACAGATATCTCGGAAATATCAATATCATCTAATGCACCATCAGCAGTATCAATGTCATCAAATGCACCTACGAATTTTCCCAGGTACACCGACATGTCTTTCGTTCAGCCTTCCCACCCAAACAAGTCAGTCGCTACACCTCACTCTGTCCGCAGCAAAGCACCTCCACCCCCGCCCCCCCCCGCACTACCTGTACCTCCTGTCGTTCCATCTTCATCGTCCCCAACTTCCATGGCTTCACTTCTGAGAAAGAAATCAACGCTGCCTCTCGCGACGCCTCCACAGCTGCAGGCGTACATCGAAGGTCTCGAATCAAAGGTGTCAGCCCTGACCCTCAAGCTCGAAGGCACTAGGGAGGACCTAGAATCTTGCCGCAAAGAACTTACAGAAGTGAAGGCGTCAAACCAGTCTTCAATGAAAAAGAAAGATGCTTCTCTCTCTCAGCTCCGTTCTCGCTGCGCCGAGCTGAGAACAAAGTGGGAGGAGGCAGAAAGTAAACTAGCGGAGAAGATGGAGAAGGAAAAGAAGGAGAAGGAGAGGATGAGCTTGAAGTTTGGAAGGGGAGCCAGGGGAGGGGGGGTGGGGACTAGATGGGGAGAACGGCAAGCGAACGGGAATGTAAGGCCCAATGGCAACGCACGCTCGTACAAGACTGGAAAAAATCATACTGCCAAGTATGCAACGAACAGAAGGGGATCAGCCCCAGTTGTGGAGGTCGACCTCTCGCTGGAGCCTGACGTTGATGGCGAGAGGGTTGCCGAGGCCATATTCCAAAAAGCAGACAGAAGGACCACGATTGAAAACGGCAAGTGGAGTAGCAGCGGCGTCTTCGAGGTTGACTTTTCTCTATAGCAAAACTATTGTCTCTCATGACTAAATCTCTACATATTATTAATGTTTAAGCACCCCGAACTGGGGTTTGGAAATTGGAAAGGACCAATTTCTTCTCTGAGACTCAAGGTTGAGAATTTGGTTATTGCCCATTTGTTCCCGTTCTGACCTTTCCAGCCCCCCCCCTAACCTCTCAATGAAGGATCCTGAGACCCCTCCGGAACCAGATGCCGTCTCATCAAGTCAACCCATGTTCGGTTTTGAAGAAAGTGATGAGGAGATAGGTGAAAGCAGTCCCATGCAGTCCCCATCCACTCCCGATCCCGGTGCCTCCTCGACTCCGGATCTCGAAGCGCCGGACACAGACGGAGGGGACCAACAGACCTCTCCCCAGGCCTCTCCCCAGAGACAACCTCTCACCCCCTCAAGGCCTCCTCTCTTAAACTTTTCAGCAAACCTTCCCCCGACACCGTTCGGCTCAACGACGATCCTATCCGACCTTTCAACGGATACTACAAACCTGGACTACGTTCGGGCCATCATCCTGTCTGATCAGAACATCCTAGACGTCAAGGGCATAGAACTGAACCGATTTTCTTCACTTTCGATGCTCAACCTTTCGTTCAACAACATTCCGACCCTCGCCCCTCTATCTTTCATCGCCCCTTCTTCTTACTCTCCCTTCCTCACAAAACTGGACGTCTCTCATAATAAGCTCGCCTCCTTATCTGGCGTCGAGTCCCTTCCTTCTCTTAAGGTGTTGCGCGCGTCTAACAATAAGATAGAAGATATTTCTTCGCTCTGTGATCTCACATTGCTCGAGGAGCTTTGGCTGTCGAAGAATTGTATCGACACTCCTCAGCTTCTGAACCTCTCCCAACTTCAAAGTCTGTTGCATTTCATCGGTTCAAGTAATCCTTGGTGCAGTCACGAACACTACAAAATGGTCGTGCTTTCAATGGCAGAGAACTGCCAGACCTTCGACTGCAATCCTGTTGGGGAGGACGATTTGGATGAAGCCGCCGATTTTGCAGCCTCCACTGACGGCAAGGGTGTCTTTCACAAGCTCAAGTTCAAGATTCTCCAGTCGGAGAACCACTCATACTTTAAACAGAAGGTCTTCAACAAGGAGACAAAGTCGGCCTTGTCGAGGGCTGCACAAGCAGGGAGAAAGAAAACCAACAATAGAAGATACAACAACAACAATAGTAACAACAGCAACGATGGCAATGACAGTAACTTAATCCCATCCGACGCCGTCCTAACGAATCCTAAGGAGCTACGACTCCACGTAAACAGCAGGAAGAAGATGTCAGCGACCTCCTCTCCCACCAGGCGCGGTTCCCCAATCCACACTTCCCCGATTTCAACTCGGTCAAGCAAGTCAATGAAGGGGCCTCAGAAGGCCACGGCCTCGGCGATGAACCCGATCCCGAAGTCTCCCCCTGGAGCCACGCTCGCGACGGCCTCGATATCTGACTGCCTTTCTCTCCTCCCATCATTCGGTGATGAGGTTGCAAAAATCAAGAAGGAGAAGGCCGTCGCAAGGCGAGCGGTTAAGAAGAAGCCCAGCTCGTCCCTGCCCCCAAAGACCGGGCAGGTTAAGTTCAAGCCCGTTAGCTGGCAGGGTAGTGTTAGCTCTTCAGTTCAGTCCCCTCGTTCCTCCCACCCCCCCGTCGGCAGCTCTGTCGCATCCCCTCGGGTCATGGAGTCCATTGAGGGCGTCGTGGAAGGTTCCGAATCACCCTCTCACCTAATTCAGGGTTCCGCCGTCGCCTCTTCCGACCCCGTCGTCCCTAGCCCCCCCCGCCCCACCCATACCTTGGCCCCTCCCTTCAAGAAGCTTTACTTGGGAGGAGGCGTCGGGGCCGAGAGCAGGTCCGACGGCTCCGCTTACGCCAAGTGGCCCAGCGGGGGCCTCGCCGTCTCCCGCGATCCCGGGCGCCTGACCTGCACCTACACCGGGGGCCGCGTAGCCGTCGCCTTCTCCGACTCCGGCTGCGGGAGCGTCTACTACCAGGACGGGAAGACCGCGCTCAGCTTGAGCCCGCAGGAGTGCCTGCACTTTAGGAAGGTGGGGGGGACGGGGAAGACGAGCAAGACCAAGTTCGACATTGTGCCGCTGTCCGCGGCCAGCGGGCAGGTCAGGATCCAGCTGAACAAGTCTTTGGGGGTGGACTTCACAGCCAGCCCGATGAGGATAGAGGTTTTCTTCAAGGTTAAGAACGTGCACTGCAAGTTCGTCGCGCCCGGAACCGAGGGCGGTGCGGTGGTGGTGCCTATCGACAACAAGGGCGACCTCTTCGGGGAGAGGGAGAGGGTCGAAAAGGTCAAGGAGGTGAGGAAGCCCCTTGAACATGGAGACTTCCTCAGTGCGATTCAGAGGGCTGTCGCGGGGCTGTAGAAAGGTGGCGGGCAGCTGCGTGCGGGAGGGGCTGTGCTTAACAACAAGTTAACCCCCCTGTTTTTGTTGAAATAAATTAGAGATGTCGCAAATAAATACATAAATAAATACAAGGGAGAGAAATTTAGCATGTCTAAAATCCTCCCACCCCCCCGTTCAGCAGTCGTACACGTAAACCTCCCCCCCCTCCTTCTTATATTTGTTCGCCATCTTAACCCCGTCCCCCGTCGGGCTGCTGAACGCAACCTCCCCCCTCCCTACGACCTCCCCGTATATCGTCGTCTCCCTGGCCCTGTCGATTAGGGAGGTGCAGATTCCGAGGCCCCTGGATTTGGAGTGGACCCACATCTGGTGGACCCCCACCTTGACGGGCGAGGGGTCCCTGGATCGGAGGAGGAGGGAGGAGGAGGAGGGGGAGGATGGGGACGAGGAGGGGAGTAGGGCGTAAGCGCGGTCCAGGGGGTGGGTGGTTACTAGTCCCACCGCTCTTCCGTTTAGGGGAGACACGGCTACGTGGTAGACGATATTTTTGGGCGGCTCGTCCTCGGCGAATCCCATCTCCTTGTCTACGATCGTTTTGATGGAGCGGAGGCGGGAGTTCAGGGTTGCGAAACGGAAGAGGATGTGGTCGCTAGGGCCTAGGTAGGCGTTGGGGGGGGGGGAGCGGGAGGAGGAGGGAGGGCTCTTCAAATCCTTGAGGATCTCGCGGTGCTTCTTGGGGGTGTGGAAGGGGACGCCAAGGGTGAAGGAGGAGCAGGCCTTCTTGTGGTTGTCGGACTCTGACTTTATGCTTGGCTGGTAGAGGGTCTCGCAGATCGGGCACTTTATGGATTCGTTGAAACCCTTCTGCCCGAAATCTAGATAGTACTGGGTCTTGTTGGTTGTGGCGGGGGGGGCCGAAGGGGCCGTGAGGTTTGAGGCTAGGGAGGGGTTGTGGGGTGGTTTGGGTGGTAGCTTTTTGATGTTGACTGGTTTTTGGACCGATGTGAAGAAGGACGATATGGTTTTGTTCTTTTTTGAGGTGTTTTTGGAGGTTGCGGTGTTGGTGGAGGCGGCAGATGGTCTTGTTATTGGTGTGATTGCATTGTGAGGAGTTGTATCGGGTGTGGATTTGGTGTCTTTGAGGGTACGAGTGGAGGTCATGGGATCGGCGGAGGTAGTGGAGGGGGTAGTGGAGGCGGTAGTGGAGGGGGTAGATGGTACAGAGGGGGGGATAGGGTCGGTTTCTTGTAGTGATTTGTGAAGTGCTTTATGGGGAGAGTTGATGTTGGTAGAGTGGATGGTTGAATGTGTATTGTGTTGTGTCTTGTGTTGTGTATTGTGTTGCGTATTGATACAATCTTGAGGTGTTGGCGCTGTTAGGCCTCCTGTTAGGCCTCCTGTTAGGCCTCCTTCTCCAAATATGCTATCGAATGCATGTTCAGAGCTTGAAATGTTGTTACGGGTGTTGTTAACGGGGCTAAATGTGTGACTTGCCGCTTCTGAAGTGACGGAAGATTTGCCAAAGCTCTTTCTCTTTCGTTTTATGCTTGATTTTCCAAACATATTTAGAGGCGGGTTGGAGGGGGGTTGGAGGAAAGGTTCTAAATTCTCTTTATTTACACTTTCACAACGTTTGAAGTAAGCTATAAGTATATGTATGATATATGTATGAGTACCAGTACGATTAGGAGAATATAAGTGAGTGGGATGGGAGAGAGGGAGGGATTATTTTAGAGGGATTTCCAGCCCAGGAATGCAGCCAATAAATAGCTTTGAAATATAGGTAAGAAGGACAACAATGACAATAATAACCCTTGTTAAGGCTTTGACCAGTTGTAGTTTGTCCTATCGTTGATTTTAATTTCCTATTCACGTCAAGGAACCAAGTTATTTCCCCTTCAATCGAGGTCCAGTATTCGTGGGTTTTTCCCCTTCTTATTACCGTCTTATAGACGAGATAATACTACTTTGGGCTCTATTTCCGATACTGTTAGTGTCGTATTGTTGTTGCTAAATGGCAGGGAACCGCTATTGGCGCAATGACGCGTTCCTTGAGGGGTCTCACAATCCCTCTCCCTTGTTCTTTGTCAATCACACCACACTAACCCTCTTGATTCCCGTCAATGATGTAGGAATTCGTTGAGGACTGAAGCTGACAACGACAAGACTGTATAATAAATCCAGGGTTAGGGTTAGTTTACCGAAAGGACAGTATAAAAGATCCTCTCCATCCCTACTATGAGTGAATTAGACTTTACTTATGGTGATGACTCTAGTGATGACGATGGTGATGAGTATAGTGATGACTATAGTGATGACTATGGTGGTGACTATGACAATCTAGATGATGGGGACTCTTCCCTTCCCAAAACAGCAGTATACTCCGGAACAGAGAGCTTCAGAGGTAATCGTGATCTCACAGAAGTGACTTTTGCACAAGGAGTGACGTCGATTGGCAAGGGCGCCTTCTCCAGATGCTCCTCCCTCACGGCCATCACCATCCCGGACGGAGTGACGATGATTGGCAATGATGCCTTCTACAAATGCTCCTCCCTCACGTCCATCACAATCCCGGACGGAGTGACAACAATTGGCAATGGCGCCTTCGCTGGATGCTCCTCCCTCACGGCCATCACCATCCCGGACTCAGTGAGAATGATTCACGATGAAGCCTTCCAGGAATGCTCCTCCCTCACGGCCATCACAATTCCGGACGGAGTGATGAAGATTGGCAATGACGCCTTCTGGGGATGCTCCTCCCTCACGGCCATCACCATCCCAGTTGGAGTGACAATGATTGGCAATAGCGCCTTCAGTGGATGCTCCTCCCTCACGGCCATCACCATCCCTGACGGAGTGACGACAATTGGCGAGGACGCATTCGAGGGATGCTCCTCCCTCACAGCCATCACAATCCCGGACGGAGTGACGACAATTGGCAAGGGCGCCTTCTACGGATGCTCCTCCCTCACAGCCATCATAATCCCAGACGGAGTGACGACGATTGGCAAAGATGCCTTCAGAGGATGCTCCTCTCTCACGGCCATCACCATCCCGGACGGAATGACAGAGATTGGTGATTTCGCCTTCTCTGGATGCTCCTCCCTCACGGCCATCACCATCCCGGACGGAGTGACAATGATAAGCGAAAACGCCTTCGACGGATGCTCCTCCCTCACGGCCATCACAATCCCGGACACAGCGACGATGATTGGCAAAGATGCCTTCTACGAATGCTCCTCTCTCACAGCCATCACCATCCCGGACGGAGTGACGGAGATTTGCGACTGGGCCTTCGAGGGATGCTCCTCTCTCACGGCCATTACCATCCATCCGATTCACTTGCACGCCTTCTACGAATGCTCCTCCCTCACGGCCATCACCATCTCGGACGGAGTGACAATGATTGGCGAACGCGCCTTCTGCTATTGGTCTTCACTCACGACCATCACAATCCCAGATGGAGTGACGTCGATTGGCCGTGCCGCCTTCGAAG
This sequence comes from Triparma columacea, assembly GCA_030267965.1. NCBI lineage: Eukaryota > Bolidophyceae > Parmales > Triparmaceae > Triparma > Triparma columacea. Next base: position 41,761 of record BRYA01000162.1, on the reverse strand, counting down.
GATGCTCCTCCCTCACGGCCATCACAATCCCGGACTCAGTGACAACGATTGACAGTAATGCTTTCGAAGACTGCTCCTCCCTCACGGCCATCACCATCCCGGACGGAATGACAGAGATTGGTGATTTCGCCTTCTCTGGATGCTCCTCCCTCACGGCCGTCATCATCCCAGACGGAGTGACGATAATTGGCGAAGACGCCTTCAGAGATTGCTCCTCCCTCACGGCCATCACAATCCCGGACACAGTGACGACGATTGGCGATGGCGCCTTCCACAGTTGCTCCTCCCTCACTGCCATCACCATCCCGGACGGAGTGACAGAGATTGGCAGTTATGCCTTCTCCTACTGCTCCTCCCTCACGGCCGTCACCATCCCGGACTCAGTGACGTCGATTGGCTTTGCCGCCTTCAGGGATTGCTCCGCCCTGACGAAACTCAGTCTATCTCCCGCTGTCTCCATCGGTGATAACTGCTTCTTGGACTGCACCGCCCTAATCGCTGCCGCGGCGGATCAAAATATTTCCACTGTCGAGGACCTCCTCCATTATAGGTGGCACCGCAAAATCGCTGTGACGGAACGCGTCAACGCTCTGCTGTGCCTCAAGGGAACCTGGGATCACGTGGAGGATCCACCCAGGAGATCGGCTAGGAAGCGGAAGCGAACTGACGGAGTTGAAGCCCCACCGCTAAGGGAAAGTGAGGCACGTGAGAAGATCCCGAAAGTTTTGTGGAGAGTAATTCTGGAGTTTCTGTGAAGTCTTGGTCGTTGTTGTGAACGTAATGTGAATTGTTCCATTTTTTATCTGAGAGCTCAGCATTTATTTTCAGGCCCATTTTCTCAGTCTCTCCATGCCAGTTGTTTAATTTGTTTCTGTTCCAATGAGATCAATGTTACATGTATTATACACGATTTCCATACTTTGTATTATAATACATCCAACCATATCGCTCAAATTATTAGTACTTGGAGGTAAGCCAAAAAAAATACAGCTTGAGTCGAGACTGCTCCGACTCACCACACACCACACACAAATATCCTTCTAACACACTCCACACTCAACAACCACACACACCAAACAGGCTCAGGCTACCTCGGCCGCCAAGTCTGCAACGAGGCAGTATCACGAGGTTGGGAAGTGACATCCTTGAGCCGTCGTGGCAGGAATCCGGCTCCAAATGACAAGGTCCTTTCCAAGGTCAACTGGGTCAAGGGTAACGCAGACGACCAGGGGTTAATGAAGGATCTAGCCAAGGACAAGGACGCCTTCGTTCACGCTATCGGTCTCCTGCTCGACAGCGAAAGCGGGCTCCGCTTTGCCAACCTAATCACCAGCGGTTCCCAGAGCGTCCCCTCAGCCTCTGCGACTTACGACAGCGAAATGAGGGCCACAGCCTTCAACCTCCTCGAAGCGGCGGAATCGACTAAGACCTCCAAACCCAGACCGTTCGTGTACGTGTCGGCTGCAGAGGCTGGCTGGGAGGACAACGCCCTCGGCACAAAGATTGAGGCAGGGATGAAGGACAAAGGGTTTTTCCTCCCGAGATACCTTGAGGCAAAGAGGAAGGTAGAGAGGAAAATGTCAGAGGACGCGGAGAAGGCGGGGATAAGGCCGATCGTTGCTAGGCCGAGCTTCATGTGGGACCCTACTAAGTTCGACATCCTGCCTCTCCTCCCCGTCTGGACGTTGGGGAACAAGCTCAACATAGGTAAAGGAACCTTCAACCCACCCCTCCGCGTCTCAATCGCCGGCAGCGCCATCGTCCAGGCGATATCCGACTCGTCCATAACCGGCGTCGTGACGTCGTCCCAGCTCTCCTCCCTGGCCCCCCTGTCCTCCAAGAAGTCCCCCGACGAGCTCTCCACCTTCACAAGCGGGATCGTCAGCCTGTCACGCCTTCCCTACGGTACGACCGTAGCCCCTCCCCTATCCTCGGAATCCAGCCTGCCTACCCCCCCCCGACCTTCCCCTGGGAGCCTCCAGATCTACCAGTTCGAGGGCTGCCCCTACTGCAGGCGAGTGCGGGAGGCCTGCACGGCCCTGGACCTCGCTTACACTGTCGTACCTACAGGGAGGGGGAGCTCGCACAGGAGGCAGGTGGAGAACGCGGCGGCGCTCATGGGGAGGAGGGCGACTTACCCCTTCATGGAGGACCTTGATCGTGGGGTTCAAATGTTTGAGAGCGGGGACATCGTCAAGTACCTTCTGAAAGAGTACGGGGGGGAGGCAGGGGAGGGGGACTTACCACCGTCCCCCGGGCTTGCGGGATTGGTCCCCTCCATAGCCAGGGGAGGGAGGGGGTCCTCCGTCGTTGCGTCCGCCAGGTCCTCCCCTCCCCCCCCCAAGGCACTTGTACTTTATGACTACGATGGCAACCAGTTCAGCAGGCTAGTCAGGGAGGCGCTCGTTGAGCTAGACCTCGTGCACGAAATCAGGAGTGCGGGGAAAGGGAGCAGGAGGAGGGAGGAGCTGGAGGAAGTCAGCGGGATGACACAAGTGCCTTTCCTCTTGGACCCCAACACTGGGGTTAACATGGGGGAAAGCAAAGATATTGTGGAGTATCTCTTTAGGACGTATGAAAATGGTTACGTCGGTGGGAAGGGGCAGGGCGTGGAAGGAGAAGTAGAGGAGAGGGCGGCCGCCATGGAACTAGTCGTAAATAGCATATGAAGCTCGACTTACCTTGGACAGCTCACCGCACCTGTTTATTCGCCCTTGCGGAATGTAATGTTAAGACTGACTGTTCGAAAAATGATAGCAACATTAAACTATTCTCCCATACGCTTCCGATCCACACATCCCTCCAAGCAACCCTTCGGCCAATCCCCATCGTCCTTTACCTCCTTCGTCTCCTCTCCCCAACTCCACTGACATTCCTGAGTCCTAAAGTTAGGCTGCACATACAAGTCCACCCCAAGCTCATCCTTGAAGAACTCCTCCATTGGGACCTTGCACTGATTGAGGCACAGCCCCTTACAGTTGCTCTTCTCCAAGAACCGGCACTTCTCCACCAGCACCCCCCCCCTCATCCCGTCGCTCCTCCTGCTTGTCTTTGCCGGTCCTACCAGGAACTGGAAGAACAGTGGCGTCACCACGCTCGTAAGGTACGGCGCGTAAAACAGCCCCCCCGCGAACACCTGCTTATCCCCCCACTCCTCCTTCCCCGCCCACCTCGCTACCTTCCTCGGTACGAACCCCCCCATGAACAGCCTGTACACAGGTACAATCGGTCCCATCAGTCCCCTGAGAACGTTCTTCACCATGTTCCTCTGATCAACCTCCGAGGCCACGGACATGTAAGCCCTGCCCTGAGCCACGAGTCCCTCGATCCCCCCCGTGTCCCACATGGGCGGCAGGGAGGTTTCAGAGGCGACGGACTTGCGGAACACCCAGAGGAGCAACGAGTCGTAGAGGCTCAAGGGGTCGCACCTTTCAGAGACCTCGACGTCATTGGTAACGGTGGAACCGTCGGAAGCGATTTTTTCTACCACCGGGGAACGGTCTTGTGGGGGGTTGTAGGTGGAGTAGGGGGAGGAGGAGGCGGAGGGGGAGGGGGGGAGGGGAGGGAAACGCTGGAGGTTGGGAGCGGAGTGGCGGTCGAAACTGGGGAAGCGGGAAGCAAAGGGGGGGGGGGGTTAAAAGGGTCGGGGGGGGGGAGGGTGGCAGGCGCCGTTTTGCCCTTCTTACTCACCCAAGTGTCTGACTCTGGACCATGAAGGCCACCGTCTTATAGTAAGCGTCCCCGTCCCTCTCCAGCATCCTCGCCAGCAACAAATACCTCTCTACTTCCATTAACTTAATCCTGAACCCCCTCTCAACCGCACTGCCCTCCTCTAAACTGCCACCGGACGAGCGGTGCAAGTCGATGTTCTCCTGAAGCCTGATAACGTCAGCAGCAATCCCACCGGTCTCCTGCCCGTCGTCCAGCAAAGGTAGCAACAAGCCAAGGATCCTGGGCACGTTGGCACCAACTGACGCAGTGGTTGACAAAGAGGAACGGAGGATGTGTCTTGAACTAGACACCCTCATTCTTGTGCCTTTGAGGAGGGTGGGAGAGGTGTTGAATTGAGTAGTGGGTAAAAGACACAAGAGGAGTAGGACAACGGCGAGAAGGAGCGCAGGAGCGCAGTAGAGACGAGATAGAAGCATGTTGTTTGCTGTGTCGATATTTTGGGAGCAGCCAATTCCTCCAATTTAGAAATTACGCCAATTTATGAGGCTATGAAAAGAAAAAGAATGTTAATATTGGGCTGTGGGAGGAGAAGAGAGGCTGCTTAAGTCACGCAAAAAGTAAAGAGTGCCCAAGGATTTTTGTCTTTCCAACAAAAAACCCAGAGAAAACCCTCCATATTTCACGTTTCCCCCGTTCTTCGGTCATGTCCCTCCCCCTTCCACCAACAGTCCTAGATCCTCGTTACAAATTGGTCCGGAAGCTCCTTCGCTCCTCCTCTGCCTCCTCAATCGAGCGTTCTCTCTCCATTCTTGCTGGTTTGATAGACAGGGCGAGATCACAATACGGAGAAAGGGGAGTAGAGGTCGCACCATTGTAAGTAAATCAGGGTACGGGGTGTTCAGGAGCAAGGGGAGTGGAAGGGAGGGTTGGGGAAACGTTGGAGGGAGGCGTTTTATTCTTGTCTGCCTTTCTTGCTTGTCAATCATGACATTTGTAACCATAGATGTCACTCAAGCGTTCTAACACGCCCGTCTCTCGATCGTATCTACTTGGTGATTCAGGTACTACGAGTATGGTAGGGCTTTGTTCAGGAGCTACAACCTTCGTCAGGATAGCTCAGACTTCAATGGATTGGTTGAGGCATCTCAGGGATCATCAGAGGGGGAAGTCGGGGTGTCAGGGGTGAAGGAAGAAGGGGGGGAGGAGGCGGGTGCGGTGAAGGGCGAGAGGGACGACGAGGAGGATTTGGGGATCGCGGAGGAGAACATGGAGGTGGCTTGGGAGATTCTCGCAGACGCTCTACCCGAGGACGACGACGGGATTGAAGGGGGGGGGAAGACAGATACAGATGCAGTCTCGACGACGAGCAGCACTACCGAGAACGGCGACGGGAAGGAAAGCCCGGCAAAGAAATCGCGCCCCAACCCAGCTTACACATCTTACACGCTGGACCTCATCCCGCGCGTTATCTCCGGCTACGCTGACCTACTCTCTTCTCTCGGCCGCAACGGCGAGGCTGTTGCCGCCCTCCTCGAGTGCGTAGAATGGAGGGATAAGAACGTGGCGGAGGCCTCCGATGCCAAGGGGGCGGCGAGGGCTGAGAGGCTACTGGTGGACACACTGGTTGCACTATGCGAGGCCTTGTTCGAGTGTGATTGCTGGGACAGAGCGCTAAGCATTGACGGGAATGTGGTTGTTAAGGAGGGGGAGATGATGGACTACATCGACGGGTATTACCAGAGGGCCAGGGAGGAGCTTCAGAAGTGCATATACAAGCTAGGGGAGTGGATTAGGGACGCGGGGGAGGGGGAGAAGGAAGATGTCACGGAGGAGAAAGAAATGACGTGCCAGATTAGCGTTATTATGATGGGATTCGATGGGAGGTTGAGGGGGAAGAAGGGGGAGTTGGAGGAGGGGGAGGGAGGAGAGGGGGGAGGGGGAAAGAAGAAGGAGATGTGAGCAGAGCGGGAGGGCATGGGGCGGGTGGAGAGGGGGAGGAATAGGAGGAATGAAAGGAAAGGAAAACGGAAGGTTACAACAACAACAAATAGATAGAAGAACGAACGATCACACCTCAAATACCCCCCCCAGTCTTCTTCCTCCTCCACCACACGCCGTGCCACGCTTCAATCTTTACCAGCCTCGCGTCGTAAGTAGGTGTCCTGCTTGAAGGAGTCACCCTCCCTGATGGAATCATACTTTATTCGCTCAGATTCAGAAACTGACACTCGGGCGGATGGTGACTTGTCCCATTCCTCTGTTTAGAAAGGGAGGACGAGGAAGGAGGGTTAGAGAGGGTGGAATGAGGAAGAAGGGTGGGGAGTGGAACCTTGAGAGTGACGAACCTGCTCGCTGGTAGGGACCAGGTTTAGTAATATTCGTATCTATTGCATCATCGTTGTTTTTATTTAGCCCTCGCCGCAACTTTTCACGTTCGAGGTTCTGAAGGAACTTTGATTTGGGCTTTGAAAGGAGTTGAGAATTGAAGGGCATTTGTGAATGATGGAATGGAAGACGGTTGAGGAGAAAACAGATAGCCGAGGGAGATACTATTGATAGTAGAATAAGAATGAAGAGAATGAAATTCAGGATAAACATCGTTGGGAGCGATATTTTCAGCAAGAATTACCAGCCACTTTTTGACGATTCATGGTTTTAAAGCGCGTCTTTCCTTGTGCTAAACGAAACGTTTTATTACGCCCCCTCCCCCCCCGCCCATTCCCGCCCCACCTCCCTTAAATCCTTATGTTGTAAGAATCCCCCGACTTGGTGATGTATCTCACCCACCTATTGGTAGTGTAACCGCTCTTGTCAAACACCTTCAGGAACCTCACGTGCACTCCACTGGCCGTGAACATGGGTACTGAGAAGTCCAGTCCAATCGGTGGTCGTGACCAAGCAGTCTTATTGACCGTGGGCATAAGCGTGACATCGGCCGAGAGCATGGACTCGCTCTGTCCCTGGAACCTCTTCAACTTGAACAGGATAGCCGAGTCCTCCGGGCTGTACTTCGCGCGCCCCATCGTCGTCTTGATCTTGCATCGAGCCGTGTTCTCAGGCACAGGGATCTTCAGGACGACGGAGCTCGCGAACAGCTTCTCGCTGAAGGTCGCGCTGAGCTTCACGTTTATGCTGACACGGGTTTGACCGTCCTCCTGGATAGCCGCAATCACGCGGAACGGTAGGTTTATGTTCTCGGTCACGCGGTACTTCATGAGCTCGAATTCACCATCTGGGGGGATGAAGGTAATGGTGCGGTCAGCATCGAAGCGGCCAAGGGAGACGCAGCGATGGAAGGTGCAGTCGTCGATTGAGACGCCGGATTTCCCGGCGTTGGAAGAGTTCTTGTCCTTCTCGACCGACAATTTGTCGTTAAGGCCGAACTGGGTGAGGTGGGGTGGGGGCGTTAGTGAGTGGTGGATGAAAGAGAGGTCATATCGGATATATCTTCATCGCCAACAAAGTAACAACACCACCGATGCTTTTGCTTCGCTCCACCCATATCCTCTCACCTTGCACTCCGGCATCCCCGTGAGTTTCGTATTCATCATGACGCTCCCCGTGACCTCCTGCCTAAGTATCCCCCCCGTTTGGCTCAGCAGCAGGTTCACGCTCTCCAGGACGTCGATGTAGACCTCGTTCCTCTTGTGCCTGATACCCTCCCTTCGCCAGTCGATGGCTCCGGTGATCTGGGAGGTGAGGCTAGCTTGGTCCTCAACTACCCTGGCCTTTTGCTTCCCGAGGTTAATGTACAGCTTGAGAACGTCGATGGAGGTATTCTGGGGGTAGCCAAAGTCCATCGTCTCATCAAAGAGCTCATAGAGGAGAGTGAAGTTGTTCCTGATCTATCGTGACGAGCAAAGCGATAGCGAATGGGGGTTTAGAGGATTGATGGGTGAAAATGAGAATCGTGGCTCATGGAAAATGAGGGAGAACGTTTTGCATAGGAGGAAGTGCTATATATAGCGCTGACAGATCTAAGCTCATCGGTCCTTGTTTCATCTTGATCTCACCTTGTCCTCCGTGAAGGTCTCCCCAAGGTACGCCTGAAGTACCCTAATTTTCTGGTAAAGGAACTCGAGGACGAGGGAAGGGTTGACGTTTGAGCGGGTGACAGCGACGAAGTACATGTTAAGGTGTCTGCAGTATACGAAGGTGGAGGAGTCGATGGAGCGGATGGGGGCGGAGGTACCGCCCTCCTTGGCTCCGAGGACCTTCAGACGGAAACTGTCTGTTGTTGCTTGGGAAACATCGTCACTGTGGGGGTGAGAGCGCGTGGGAGGGGGGGAGGGGGGGAGGAGGGAAAAGATGATCAAGGTGTGAGGATGCAAGCAATAGATTGTGGTCATAGGTAGTGGGAGATCATTCTCCCTCTTGGGCTCCTCGTGATCTTTTTGATGTTTTGTGTATTTATTTGTTGATACAAACACATACACATACACACACCACTCATATGCTACTTTACTTACCGATATTGTCGACTAATAACAATATCACCCCTAGCATTCATTAAATAGAGCATTGAGATCATCTTTGCTCACGGGCGGGCTCAGGCGGGTTTTTGCTGACTGATTTGCCACCCTTTGAGACTATATGGGGCACTATTACACACACACACACACACACACGATGATACAGAGGGTGAGATATGGACGGGATGAATGGAGTGATGACGGCTCTGTGAAGAGAGGGGTCAATGGGTAATTCTGGATCCTTCACCCAACCTCTTTTTCCTCTTCTCAGAAATGCAGTCTAGATGAAAACAAACCTGTCTTTATTGTGACAACGCAGCCCTTCACTACTACACCACCACCTTCCCGCCCTCCTTAACCACCCCCTTCCCGTCCTTAACCTTAACGAAAACGTCCTTCATAATTTTCCTCCTCTTCCCTGACCCCACTCCCACCCCTTTTCTCTCCAGTGGATGTTTCCTTGGCTCCCTCATCTTATGCCTGAAGTCCCTCTCCCGACTTGACCACTTCACGAGGGCCTTCTTGGGGTCGGACGTGGCGTCCATCCTCCTTAGGTTGGCGCCGTCGAGAGCGCTCTTCCTGACCTCCTCAATGTGGCTGAACCTAAGATGGAAGAGAGGACGGGAAGCAGGGGGTTGGGTGGGGGGGTTAGTCATGGTTCGCGTTTTAGATTGATGGTTTGTGCTCTCCCCCCCCCCCTTCCTCACCTCAAGTTAGCCATCTCCCAGTACGCTCCTCCCTCCCCGTAAACATTAGCAAACTCCGGGTCGTCGACCTCCCCATTGTACCCTTCCCCCCCCCCCTCCTCCTCCTCCGTTCCCCTCTCCGCGCTCTTGTACCTCCCCACGATCATCCTCGCAAGCCCCAGCATCGAGGCCTGGGTCTTACCGTCTGCCGTCGAGGCCCCCAAGGCCAGGGCCCTCTTGACGACTGCGCTGATTGTGGTGACCCTGATCTCCCTCCTCTTGAAGACTGCCCTATCCACACACTGGAGCAAAGTCTCACTAGCCTCGTCGACCCTCCTCAGCTGCTTGTACAGCGCCGTGAGCACCCACATGTCGTCCTTCCCAGTTTCCTCCAGGTTGTGGCTGAGCAGGCTGTAGACGCACAGCACGCAGCTGAGGCTGCTCTGGCTTGACATCTCCACCGCCGTCGACATAAGGAGCCGCTTGCAGACCCTGACGACCTCCGCGACGACGTCTGAGTTGACGAGCTCCCCGAACTTCCCGATGCCCCTCATAACAACTGCGACGAGGGCCTCGTCGTTCTCCTCGACCCCGACCCTCATACCCTGGAGGTAGCACCTGACCAAGGAATCGAGGGTGTCGCCCTGCCACCTGATTATGTTGCTCTTGCTCTCCCTCGCGTCTCCCTCGGCCATCTCGTCCTCTACCTCCTTTTTGATTTTGTCCTTCTTCCCGTTTTTCTTGTTTGACCTCCCCAGGAGTTTCGCCGCCTCAACCTCCTCCTTCGTTACCCTCAAATTAACCCCCGTCACAGCGTCGATCAGCTCCCTCATCGAAGCGTCGGTCTTTGAGCTCCTCTTCACGCCGTCCTTCCAACCCCTGTTGCAGTGCTTAGCGACCTCCCCGATTATAATCGAGCTAGCCTGCCACCTCCTGTCCTTCTCAACGATACCCCCCAACCCCCCAGCCACGATCGCAGCCTGAGTCACCGACCTCCTCACCAACGTCTGCACGATCTGCTGGTAGAAGTTGCACCCCTCCTTAGCCTTGACAATCTCCAGTAGGCACCTTGTGCTGCACTTACCCCCCTCCCTCCTCAGCTTTCCTACGAAGGCCGTGAAGGCTGCGAGCAGCCTGTTCTCGAAGACTCTGGTCTTGTGCTCGTCCTTTTTGACCTGCTCGGTTGAGGAGTGCTGACGGAGACGGTAGGAGGGTAGGATGTCACAGTAGAGGAGGGTTAGGGACTTCATTGCTAATTCACCAAGGAGAGGATGGTCGATTAAAGAGGTCAACTGAGAGAGCTGGGAGGGACCGGAATCAGTGGGCGCGAGACCTGACTGAGGGTTTGTAATGATGGCTTGTGAGAGAGTCGCTATGGTTGTCTTTGTTGGATGGATGATATTGGTCGAAGTAGTAGTCGATGGATTAGCCATTTTTGAAGTTTCTGATGACATTTTGGAGTTTTTAGAGTTATTTATGGTATAACAGTTGGATGATACCACCAACGATACCAATAAGATGTAGCGTAATTCCTTTTGGAAAAAATAGAAATCTGGCAGGGGTGGATGGAGGAGGGGAAACTTTTTTTTGACATTCAACAAACTGCCCATTTACGGACATTTGTGAGATCAAAACCAACAAAATCGAAACCATAGACACATTTTACTTCCACTGATTGCAAATTTACGCAATTAAACTCATCAAAGAGTTGAAAAGCAACATCACCCACCCAACCTTCCTCGCTCAATCCTCCTCCTCCTCTTTCTACTCATCTACTACACATCTACCACTATCACCCCCCTTCCCCATCAACACCAATGCCCAAGCGTTCCATATCATCTCTAGATCCATCCGCCCTGGCTGACGAGGAGTTAATCTCAAGCCTTTCAAAGAAGCTGGCAAAGGATGAGAAGAGTAAGAAGAAAACAAAGAGAGAATTCGACAACGATATGGGGGAGGGATTCAACGACTTCCTAGACGAGCTTGACGACTTGGAGGACAGACTAGGAGAAGGAGATTTTGACAATTATGAGGGGGATGAAGGGGATGAAGGGGATGATTATGAAGATGAGGATGATGACCAACCTCACTCCTCCTCATCGGATGATGACGAGGACGAGCCTGAAATGAAATCCCCAGCGCACCACAAGCCTTCCGCCTCGTCATCCGCTACCTTTGACGCAGGGGCGGCAGAGGACGACCTTCTGATAAAGAAGCTCGCCAAGAAGCTCTCCAAGGGCTCAGGGAAGAGCAAGCTACGCAAGGAGTGGGGGGAGGAAATGGGGGAAGGGTTCGCGGACTTCATGTCCGAGTTAGACGACCTCGGAGTCAGGCTCGGAGTAGAGGACCAAGAGCCTAACTCCTCTGACCCAGACCAAGACAACTCAGACCAAGACTCAGACTCTGATACCTCAGGCGGCTCAAACTCAGATTCCGAGGGCCCTACCACCCTACCTCCCCCAGTTGATGCCACGGATACGTACGCCCCCACCCCTGGTGAGGACATCTACGGTCGTCCTACCCCCTCCTCCACGTCCTCCTCAAAGCCCTCCGCCTACATCCCCCCCCACCTCCGCAAGAAGATGCAAGCCTCCATCCCCCTTTCCGGCTCCGTCGATAGCGGCCTAAAGGGGACCCTGAACCGCCTGAGCGAGCGAAACGTGACCCCGGTACTCAGGACGGTGCGCTCGTCACAGCTCCCGAGCTCCACTGTACTCGCGACTTTCAAGTCTGCCTTGGAGAGCCTGAACAAGATAGCGAGGGACTCGAACGTCCGTCAGAACGCGGGCTTCGCCTACATAATATCCTTCGTATCCCTCGGTTCCCCCTGGTCTACCGTCGGCGTCGTCCTAGCCGAGTCCGCTTACAAGTCCATCCTAACTTACGTGACCTCCGGACCACAGGACGGGGGAGAGGAGGGCCCGGAGGGCGTGAATGCCGCCGCAACTTTGGCGGCTTACTTCGCGGCCGGGAACCTCAGCGCCATGTTCGTGGTAGGGCTTTGCGAGCACGTAGCGGGGGGGGGGGGTGAGGGGGGGGAGAACCGTGCTCTTGGTGTACTCAACTTCACGTTAGACGCGACCGGGGAGAAGCTAGCGAGGGACATGGGGGAGGACGAGAGGAGGGTTAGGGACGCGGTGGAGGACAGGGTTAGATCGATGAAGGTTGGGGAGGGGAAGGGGAGCTGGATGAAGGAGAAGGCACTGGAGAAACTGATACACCTTGTTAAGAGCAAGAAGAAACTTAAGAGACACTTGGAGGCACACGGGGTGGTTACGGACGCTGAGAAAACAGGTAGAATGGTGAAGGAGGTCAGGGAGGTCGTGGGGGACAGGAGGGAGGGAAAAGCTATAAAGGCGGAGGACTTCAGGGATGTGGAGGCTAAGGGAAGGTGGTGGAAACTAGGTAAGAAACGACAGCGCGAAGAAGAGGGGATGGTGGTTTTACATGCAAGGGGGGGAACGGATAACTAACAGGAGGGCAATCGCAACTCTCTCTCTCTTTGCGGCGCAGGTGGAACATACAATAAGGACGGATTGGATGGAAGCGTAGCGACGACGACAAGTTCGACAATGGCAGCAGCGGACGCACCCAGCGCCAAAGTTGACGGGGAGTCCGACGACAGGATTGCTTCCCTTGCTAAGAAAATGAAAATGAACACTGCCTTCAAGAAGAAGATTTTCAGGACCCTCCTCACCTCCTTTGACCACCTCGAGTTTGGTGCGAGCATCAACTCCATGAACCTCAGCCACAAGGACGCCCGCGAGGTCGTCCGCGTAGTAATCGAGGTTTGCGGTCGTGAGAATAAGTTCAACCCCTTCTACCTCTCCATCCTCCAGTCTCTCCTCCAAGAGGACAAGAAGGAGCACAAGCTCACCGTGAACCTGGCGTACAAGGACAACATGAAGGGGCTCGACACCGTGAAGAGGGCGAGGAACCTGGGAGTCCTCGCGGCGAACCTGGTCGGCCTGCAGGGGCTGGACTTTGTTTACGCGTTTGCGGACGTGGACTTTGCCAACCTCTCGCAAGAAGAGATTGTCTTCTTCGTGTACTTCTTCGGGACGGCGCTAGAAGAGCTCAGCACCACGGAGGTCGAGGCATTGGCGGGAACGATTGCGAAGAAGGACGGGGGAATGGCGGCTGACTTGAGGAAATTTATTAAGGATTCAATGGGGGATTGGAAGGGAAACGTCAAGGAGTCCATGTGGAGGGAAAAGTACAAAAGGGCGCTGAAGATCCTCAAGCGATAGCGTCCCGACTTTGTTGGATTTTTATTCTAATCTAATTGTCTTTTCTTTACCACAGCGAGTCGTCGTTTTGTTCTTGTTGTTTTGTTCTTTTGTTGTTCTTACACTAGGGTTGTTCTTACACTAGGAAGCTTCCTATCTCACTAGATATTTTGAATTTTCTTTGAAGCTCAGGTCCGACGCCCTCCTCCTCCCATTCCGCGCCTTACCCCTCACGCTTTGTTCCTTCTTTTGCTGCCTTTGTACTATTTTCTGGACCGCCTCGCTGTCCAGCCCCAGACCGCTGCCCCTCCTGCTCCCCCTCTGCTGGTTGCTCGCGGTGCTGGACCTTCTCCCCGCGTTGTTGAGGTGCTCGTTCCCCGGTGCCCCCGGGCTCCCCACACCATCCCCATTAACCGTGTCCATGAACAGTTCAGTCTTACAGTCCTCGTCGTCAACAAACTCAGAGATCACCTCGCCCGAGTTGATCAGGTCGATCCTACCCTTCCTGCTCTTGGCGATCATCACCATGTACTCCTTGATCTCAGGGAAGTCCAGCAGACAGGACATCAGCTCTTCTTTCTGGACAGTGTACATGATGCAAAGCGTCTTGGTCCTTATCGTCGCGCTCCTCTTGCAGTCGAGGAATAGGGCCACGTCGCCGAAATAGCAGCCGTCCCCAATGGCGGTGAATACGGACTCCGTGTGGTTCATAGGCCTGACCTCAGCGATGCCCTTGTAAATGTAGTAGATTGTATCGCCGGAGGTTCCCTCCACGACCACCTGCTCCTCAGCGAAGGCGATCTCGGGCCGGATGACGTTGGCGACCTCGGCCGTGAACGTATAGGGGGAGGAAGAGAATATGGGCACCAGCGAGTAGAGGTCGCGGGAGTTGTAGTGCAGGATCTCGCTTCTAAGGCTCGGAGCGAGCTCAGAAAGGATACCAGTCTCGTCGAAGATCTTTCCCTCGCTGTAGGCCAAGTGGTAGTAGTCTCGGACCTTGTCCCTCAAGGACGAGGGGAGCTTCTTGTCTCGCATGTATTCGTTCACCTGCTGTATCTTCTCCTCGAACTGGCGCTTGGCCTGGTTCAGCTGCATGATAATTGTGGACGTGTTGGAAATGAGAAGGGCGTAGAAGATGGTACCAATGTAAAGGCACAGCAGCGTCGTCCACGTTTCTAGGCTGCACCAAGCTGAAGTGGTGGTACAGCTGACGTTTGTAAACGGGGGAGTCTCAAATCCTATCGTAATCATTTGTGCGAGGGCCTTAAAGAGAGCCCACGAGTATTGCAACAAGACGGTAACTTCAGGTCCCCCATGATCAGGTCCCTGAAGTTCTGAGAAGTAGACCCACGAGTCTTCGGGGAAGTCGTAGCTTCGGCAAAGGAACCAGTGAAAACACGCGATCCAGTGGGCAGCCAAAACCACGAAGAGAAAGAGCTTCGTAAATTTGATCGCAGCGTCAGACATCCTCCACTGCAGAGTCTCCTCGATCGCCTTCATACCCTCCTTCAACCACTTGAAGGTCTTCGAGAGTTTGAATAGGCGGAGAACTTTAGCCACGCGAAGGAGCTTGAAGGTTTTGACTCCAGAATTTGCCGTAGCAATATTGGAAGAGTCTTCTCCTATCAACAGTTCGATAGGAATACTGCTGATAAGGTCAATGAGGAACCAGCCTTTCATGTAGTTTTCGACGACAGAAGGGCGGTCCATTATGACGTTGTCGTTCATGTCAACGAAGCCGGTGTTGAAGTTCTTTGCGACGTCAAAGAGGAAGAGGAAATCGACACAAAGATTGAAGGAACTCATTGCCGAGTTTATTTCCTCCCAAGCAATGCAAAGGGGCAGCGTGACCACAGTGAGAATGATTAGGAAGGCAACCATTAAATCGAAGTAAATATTCTTCTCATTGTTGGGGTGGATCATATACTGCGATGAGCGTGAGCGAAGCGACGACAGATTGTGGTTAGTTTGTTATTTATTGTTCATTCTCTACTTGTTGTCTTATCTCACCTTCGCATCTCCGATCAACACCATCCCACTTTCTTTTTGCTGGTGAGCCTGCACGATGTTTCTCGCAAGCATCGACATCCGTTGTTGCATCCCTCCACTCTGGTTGTTTTCATGCGTGAGAACATCGACGAACTCTGTGGTGAGCGAAGTGAGGGAGGGGAGTTGCGTTAGTGGATGAGTTGCGTTAGGTGAAATCTGAGAACGCGGGTATGGTGCAAGGCGTTTGGCGCAGCCCTCAATTCCATGTTCCTTTCTCACCCTCAAGGTCAATCTTTCCGTCTCCGTCCTTGTCTATTTCTGAAATCATCAACTCAACTACCTCCATAGCTTTTACGTCGTCGCCACTTTCGTGCGCTTCGTTGAAACGCTCGTCAAAGTGAAGCATCGTGAGCGCCTCGAAGACGTCCTCCTTACGTAGGAAACCGTCTCCATTTCTGTCGAGCATCTGGAAAGCCTCTCTCGCCCTGGCCTTTGCCATGAGCAGCGACCCTACCGAGAAGCGCCGGCTCGCAATTTTACCTACAGAGGGGCGACCTTCTCTAGCATTTGAATCGGCTGCGACCTCTTTTATAGCTATTTTACCAGAAGCATTCAACCCGAAGCCGCCCGACGTCATTTTTTCCGTGAATATTTTCTTCTCCTGCACCGTCAGCCTTGGCATGATTTTTGATTTTGGGACGGGCTTTTCTGATTGCATTAGGCTAGGGGTTGTCTTCGACAGGTTGTCGAACTGCTCCTTTTGCCCCTCCTCAATGACTACCATACTGCCGAGCGAAAGACTTTGCATCAAGGGCGGCTTGAGAGAGCTGCGACGAGCGAACGAGCGTCGGGGAGGAGCGGATAAGCGACGAGCGCGCAGAGAAATAGTATCGTCTTCCCAATACTCACTCTTTTGGATCAAAAACCATCTCCTCATCCTCAGCTATAGACATGTGACCAAGAGAACTATCTGTGGGAGCTATTCTGGGCGCGCCGAACAACCTCGTTGACGACGGAGGCTCCTCTGGGTGTATCTTGGCTACCGCGATCGGCTGTGTAACCGGATGTACAACAGGTGAGCTCATCGGATCATTCTCCAGCTTGCTCAGCTCCCCGCCCGGGGAGGCCGGGAAATGCCCTGGCGATGACGGCGACATCGGGGAAAACTTCTTCTTCGGGCTGTTTCTCTCCATCAATCGGCGCTTCTCCTCATCAGGGATGCTTTGAGTGCCAATTTTGCCAAACGGGTTGACTCTACGGGGTGGAGGAGAAGCCTCTCGAGATCCAGAGCGCGCGTTCGCGCTCTTACACGAGTCCAAGAGGCCGGAAAGGTGCGCCAGCCTCTTCCCCATCGCCATCGATTCACTCTCAGTGTACTCATTCTTCGATAACCTCTTCGACAGATTGGAGATCATCACCTCTACCATGGCCAGGCTGTCGAGAGAGTCGAGGGCATCGGAGGAGCTCATATTAGGAATGTAAGCAGCTGAACCTTATCAGTCTTTACTTCCACCAAGGGCTCAGTAAATTGATCCAGATCAGATACAACCCCGCCTCGAATGGGGTTAGGTTGTTGAGAAGAGGAAGAGGGTGAGGTGTGTACGGCCGCAAAGTATGGCAAAACACGGGGGTCTGAGGTCAAGATTACACCTAGACGCGGCGAGACTAATTGACTACGGCACGCAGTGGATAAATAGCGAACTCGATTCCAGTTAGTTAACCACTCCACCTTCATCATCTTCTTCCACACACAAATCGGCCTGATCATTCATGAAATTAACAATGCATTCAATAACACTTTTTGTCTCAAGAATTAAGGTGGGTTAAATTACATTTCTCGGCAACTCTTCGCAGGTAGCGGGTGCCGATGTCGTTGGTACTCCTTTAGGATAGCTTAACATTTGCCTCCTTAGCCCACTTCCTAATGACTCTAGTGATGTACTCCACCTGCGGGTTGCCCGTGTGTTTGACCATTTGGATGACGTCCCTCAGGTCTTCCTTCGGTGCCTTCCCCGCGACGACGGCCTGGAAGACTCCAGCGAACGCCCCCCTCTTTCCCTCCCAGTACTCCGGATCCGGGTCCAGGCGCTCCAGGACGTCAAAGGCCTTGGCCGCGTAGAGGAAGCTTCCCATGCGGTAGCAGTCGTTCGCGATGAGCTGAAGGAGGTTGAAGGACTCGTTGGTCGTCTCCATCTTGAGGTAGAGCTCCCAAGCGTTCCTAGGGTTGTTGTTCATGATGTAGCACCTCGCCAGCCAGCTAATGTAACAGTACTCGGCCTTGTAGTTCTCATTCTGGACGAGGAGGAGGGCCTCTTCCGCCTGCTTGAACTTTCCGGTCGCCGCAAGGGAGATGCCGTAGTTCCAGTTGAAGTCGTCGTCGTTGTACATGTACTGCTTGATGCTGTTGAGGTAGATGTTGACGTCCTCGAACTGCTTCATGAGGAAGAAGCACGAGGCCATGCACTGCCTGCCGGGGATGGTGTCGCACTCGGAGGCGGACGCTCCCACGAGCTGGAAGTTCTTTTGGGCCTCCTTGAGGTGCTGCAGTGGGGGAGAGGGGGGAGGGGAGGGGGGGGGGTGTTAATTGTTGGTTCTATTTTTACCCTCTCAGATGATTTACCGCTTCCGCATTTTGGTCACCCCCATCCTCGTCCTCATCCTCATCAACTCTCACCTCCCTCATTCCCATGGACTGGCCCATGCAGGCGTTAACGACTCCCTTGAGGATGTACTCCTGTGGGGTCGAGGGTTCGAGGTCCTTCAGGAGTGCCTCAGCCTCTGCGACTCCGTCGTTTCTTAGGTAGTAGATGACGAGGTTGAGCCTGGCCTCTGGGATGAAGTCTACCAGGGGGGGCAAGACCTGGAGGGCCTGGTCGCCCTGGCTGAAGACTACCATGTTGTGCCTGATGAGGTCGTTGGCCTGCAGGACGTGCCCGTGCTCCGCCAAGACCTTGAGCTCGGCCTCGGCGGCCTTGCCGTTGTAGAGGCGGAAGTGGTTGCACGCCTTGAGGTTGATTGCGACGGCGGAGTCGGGGTACGTCTGGAGGTAGACGGCGAGGATCTCCAGGGACACGTCGTAGTAGTCGAGCTTGTAGTAGCACATTGCGACGTAGACGTTGAGGGCAAGGTCCTCGCGGTTCTCGAGCAGGAGGCGCTTGTAAATGTCCGTGGCCTCCTGGAAGTGTCCGCGAAGGTAGTGAATGGCGGCGAGGGAGAGCTGGTCCTCGTTGGTGTCAGACAGCTTCTGGTGGTGCTGCATCAGCTTGTGCTCGTCAGCTAGCTTGTGACAGACGTGGAAGAGGACCCGGTTCTTGAGGGGGGTGTCGTTCTTGATATCATTGGCAGTCTCGGAGGCCTGCGGTGAGTGAAGAAGGTTGCGGAGAGGGTTTTGTTAACTTAAAAGAGGGGCTACAGCATGAGACAACGGGGACGCCGACGAGCGCGCCGACCATTAACGACCTTCGCGATTCCCTTTTTAACTTCTTGAAACCCTCGAATCTCACCTCCTTGTACATTTGCATGTAGTAGTAAACGCAGGCCAGGTGCAGCGGCACCTCAGGGGGGCACTTCCCTAGGTTTCCGCTCATCAATTCGGTGTAGACCTCCTGCGCCCTCTCGTACTTGCCAAGGTGGAAGGCGCAGTAGCCTATCCACATGAGGAGCTCAATCTCATCCTCCTCACTCTCGATGTTGTCACCGTTGCGGCGCTGGAACTCGAGGAGAGCCAAGGCGCCGGTAAAATCGCGCTTCTTGATGAAGTCCTCCTTGGTCGGCACCTTCTTCTCCTTCTTGGAGCGAGATGGACCCCCGACAGAGGACCTGCGCTGGTTTCCTCTGCTCATCAACATGATCGCGAGGAAATTGGGTGAAGGTGGAAAGGTATGAAGTACGACACGGTGTACTGTAGATTTTCGGGTTTATTGGGAAAGCGGGGATGGAGAGAATTTGAAAGTGGGGGTTTGGCCGATTTGAGTCGATCCAGTTTTTGAGAAGTGGGAAGTGGGTTTTTCTGCTCGTTGTCCCCACTTTTTGAAGGGCCAATATCTCCCCTCTACCAATCAATTCAGTGAACATCGACAGTCCTTCGACCCGAATTAATTCAGCGTCAACATTAATATAGGCCCGTCATCACCATAGAATCCCCCCCAGGACCAAATTCCACCCCCCAACTCCTCTTCGGTCTCTCCTTCTTTCATCTCCCTCCCCCTCCTACTCACAACCAACATGGACAGGGTTCCCCAGGGTCCCTCATCCGGGTTTAAGAACATCAAGCCCATGACCCGTAAGGAGCGTCGCGCCCTCAAGGACAAGGTAGCCCTTGAGAAGCAGAGGCTAATGAACAGGACCGGCCTCGCCGCCAAGATGTACAGGGAGAACGCCCCTGAGAACCCCTCGGAGCTCCTCACCCTCAAACCCGACGCGGCAGGGTTCATGGCTGACGCGGACAGGTTCCACTCTGACACTGCCGGGGAAGAGTTCCTTAAGCGAAAGGCTGCGTACAACAGGAAGCAGGACATTTACAACAACACCAGGAATACCAGGGCCGTCAACGAGGAGGCCCGGTGGAAGAAGATCGAGTCATCCAAGCACCAGGAGGAGGTCTACTGGGCCCGTCAGCGGGAGCTTGGCGTGAAGTCTGCCAAGAACAAGTCGTGCGTACCTTACGATCCCCTGACGCTACAGTACGACGACACGCACGACGGGGAGAGGCTTAGGTACGCGGACGATATGGTTAGGTACAGGGCGGCGGTTAGGGCTGTTAACATGGCTCGGCACGGGGACACTCGGGTGGGGTACAACATCATCAACGGGATTGGACATGAGAGGGGGGGAGATGTCGTACCACCGGAGAAGAGCGAGTACCTTAAACACTACGAGGATCAGAAGGATGGAAGGAAGTAGGGGGGGAGGGGGGGGGGGGGGGGAACGGGTGAGGAGGGGAAAGTGGGGGCACAGGGGGCATGTAAAATAGAGTCTCTTGGCACTCGGGTGGATCGATTAGTATATATTTTTTTTTGTGGCCAAGGAGGGAGAACGCCAGGACGTACTCCAGGATGCGCGCGATCCAGCGCGAACACCGCCGGGACTACCTCGACTGCTTCTACCATGGCAGAGCCCAATACGACCCACACCGAGCGTAGAGAAGCAAGGACGAGAATCACGGACAAGGAACTCTCAGTAATGCACGAACGTTACCCTTTTTCCAAGTATAGTCAGACATGAATGAAACAATCGGGTCATAATAATAGATAGATGCTGACCCACCCTGAGGGGCCTAGTGGAGGGAGAAATAGGGCAATAACAAATCTATCAAAATAAAAGTAAGACGGATAACAATGACAATGATGACCCTTGTTAAGGCTTTAACCAGTTGTATTTTGTCCTATCGTTGATTTTAGTTTCCTATTCACGTCAAGGAACCAAGTTATTTCCCCTTCAATCGAGGTCGAGTATTCGTGGGTTTTTCCCCTTCTTATTACCGTCTTATAGACGAGATAATACTACTTTGGGCCCTATTTCCGAATTTGTTAGTGTCATATTGTGGTTGCTATCGGGCAGGGAACCGCTATTGACGCCGCAATGATGCATCCTTGAGGGTCTCACCATCCCTCTCCCTTGTTCTTCGTCAATCACACCACACTAACCCTGCTTATCCCGTCAATAATGTAAGAACTCGCAGAGAATCCAGTATAAAATAGTTTGGGCTTTCAACTGTCACCGAAAAGGCGGGTGAAAAGATCCTCTCAACCCCGGGACTCTCCCCTTCCCCAAAATGCCCCAAACAGCAGTATACTATGGCACAGACGAGACAGGGAGCTTCAAAGACGATCGTGAGCTCACAGAAGTAACTTTCGTAGAAGGAGTGACGTCGATTGCCGATGAAACCTTCTACGGATGCTCCTCCCTCACGGCCATTACCATCCCAGATGGAGTGACGACAATTGGCAAGGGCGCCTTCAAGGGATGCTCCTCCCTCACGGCCATCACAATCCCGGACGGAGTGACGATAATTGGCGATGAAGCCTTCTTTGAATGCTCCTCCCTCACGGCCATCACCATCCCGGAAGGAGTGACGACGATTGCCGAGGGCGCCTTCGAAGGATGCTCCTCCCTCGCAGCCATCACAATCCCGGACTCTGTGACGATGATTGGCAGTTACGCCTTCGTAGAATGCTTCTCCCTCGCAGCCATGACAATCCCGGAAGGAGTGATGACAATTGGCGTACGCGCCTTCGACGGATGCTCCTCCCTCACGGCCATCACCATCCCGGACGGAGTGACAATAATTGACGAAGATGCCTTCAATGGATGCTCCTCCCTCACGGCCATCACCATCCCGGACGGAGTGACAACGATTAGCGATTACGCCTTCTGGGGATGCTCCTCCCTCACGGCCATCACAATCCCCGACGGAGTGACAACGATTGGCATTTACGCCTTCCACGGATGCTCCTCCCTCACAGCCATCACCATCCCGGACGGAGTGACTACAATTGGCAACAGCACCTTCACAGAATGCTCCTCCCTCGCAGCCATCACCATCCCTGACGGAGTGACGACAATTGGCGATGAAGCCTTCCGCGAATGCTCCTCCCTCACAGCCATCACCATCCCGGACGGAGTGACAACGATTAGCGAATGCACCTTCTACGAATGCTCCTCCCTCACGGCCATCACCATCCCTGACGGAGTGACAACGATTGGCAAACGCGCCTTCTCTACATGCTCCTCCCTCACGGCCATCACCATCCCGGACGGAGTGACGTCGATTGCCGATGACACCTTCTACGGATGCTCCTCCCTCACGGCCATCACAATCCCGGACGGAGTGACGACAATCGGCAATTACGCCTTCAGTAGATGCTCCTCCCTCACGGCCATCACCATCCCGGACGGAGTGACGTCGATTGCCGATGACACCTTCTACGGATGCTCCTCCCTCACGGCCATCACAATCCCGGACGGAGTGACGACAATCGGCAATTCCACCTTCAACCGATGCTCCTCCCTCACAGCCATCACCATTCCGGACGGAGTGACAACGATTGGCAAACGCGCCTTCTGGGGATGCTCCTCCCTCACGGCCATCACCATCCCAGATGGAGTGACGACGATTAGCAATGAAGCTTTCAGCAATTGCTCCGCCCTGACGAAACTCATTCTATCTCCTGATGTTTCCATCGGTGAAGACTGCTTCTCGAACTGCACTGCCCTAATCACTGCCGCTGCTGATAAGAACATGCCGACTGTCTCGGACCTTCTCCATTATAGGTGGCACCGCAAGATCGCTGTGATCGAACGCGTCAACGCTCTGCTGTGCCTCAAGGGAACCTGGGATCACGTGGAGGATCCACCCAGGAGATCGGCTAGGAAGCGGAAGCGAACTGACGGAGTTGAAGCCCCACCGCTAAGGGAAAGTGAGGCACGTGAGAAGATCCCGAAAGTTTTGTGGAGAGTTATTCTGGAGTTTCTCTAATCTCTTTGCGCCTAAAGTCGGTCTTGGAGCGAGAGGCTGGCCCATATAGTGCCGTGTTGTTGCATAAATAAAAGTGGAGAATTAATTAAATTCATCCCGGATTCCTAGAGGAAATGATCTCAAATTAAAAAACCCTCAGTCCCCCTCCCCCTTCATCCTCTTCTCATGTTCTTCAATACAAACCCCATACCCCACTCCATCTCTCCTAACCCATTCCCCCACTTTCCCATCACACCCAAGTACAACATCAACCTCTCCCATCTTATCTCCCTCCACCCCCGACATGCTAAGGTAGCATAGTGAGTAGAACGTATGCATAATATCAGGCGGCGCCCCCACGTTCTTCCCGAATCCCCCAAACCTCGGGTGCTGGCATTTCATGATGAATTCCACCACCTTCCCCGGTTCCGGTAGCTCGCATTTATCAGCGTCGTCCCCACCCCTGTATGTACCTAGTATCCTTATCCCTCCCCCGACCCAGTAACTGTAGCATGTATCCTCAGCTTTCCCAGTCCTCCCTTGCATGCCTCCAATTTGTCTCCTAACCCCCCATCTTTCAAGTCTATCAAGACATTCCTCACTTTCAAATACCTCTCCAATCATGTCTAACGTAGAAAGCGTAGCTAGACACGTGAAGTAACTACCACCGTGACTCTCTAACCCTGGTACTAACCCGATACCACCGTCGTACGTTTTGCATCCCTTACAGTATTCAAGTAGCGTCTTCTTATCAATATACGTGCAGTCCTTCCCGTCGTATGGTAGGGTAGGGTTGAGGCACTTCCATAGCACCCTCTCGATTGTTACGGCGCAGTAGTTGAACCTCATGTCACTCTCACTACCCTCACCGTGTGATTTGAAGGACCCTTGAAGGGGACCGGGGGAAAGGTTCTGGAGGGATTTTACACCGTTCATTATTGCGTGGCATGGGAGAGTTGTTATGTCGTAGGAGAGGGAGAGGAGGGTTAAGAGAGCACAGTACGTCATTGCGATGTGATGCGTGGTCTCAACGCGGGGTGGGGGAGGGGAGGAGGAGGATGAGGAGGTAGGTGTGAAGGGTGTGAAGGGATTACCGATAGACGTGCCGCCTGTGAATCCAGCGGTCGCGGTGGGACCGGTGCCGGAGGTTACGAGGAGGTTGAGGATCCAGGATATCAAGCGGGAACGGACCTCGGATGACTGGGGGGCAAAGAGACGGACGTCGGAGGTTATGGAGAGGGAATGGACCAGGAAGTGGACGAGGGTTAAACGGTTTGTGTCTAGCCCTGAGTACGCTCCTGTGGTGTGTATGTGGTGTGTTGGTTTGTTTGATTAGTGAAGGGTTAGGGTTTGGGTTTTTGATTTAGGGTTTGATTTAGCGAAGGGGTGTCGGATAAGGAGGGCGTGGGTGGTGATGAATTGTGTGGTGGTATCCTCTTAGACGATATACTGATTGGTATACTGATATGGTATACTGATATGTGATGTGAAAGACTCTCCATGTGCCTTGGGGTCAGATTTAGCGGTGGCATTTAGTTGGATATTTCAAACAATTGAATGTAGTATTATTGTGTTTATGTCCATGGTCCTTCAATTTCCATATTGTTCTCAATATAGTGATATTGAATTGACGATAAGTAGCTGTTATGAGCTTTTTGAGAGGGGGATGAAGTCTGGGGCGGCAGAGGCCTGTGTCTTTGTTGGCTAAAAAACGATTTTAAGCCTACCTGGTAATCCACTCAGACTATAGTGAAGGTATTGCCAGTGTAACTTCTGGGAATATGATTGTTTTTCTTCAGTATCTGTCATTCTATATTTTGATATTTGCTCGGTTTGAAGGAAGGAGGGAGGAAAGGAAGGAGAAAGACAAAAATTTTTGACTGTCACCAGAGACTCTCCGGGAAATTCTCAAATCGCTCAAGCAAGTCCCTAACGTTTGGGCTGGGCGCCCAGCAAGGTCTCTGAACGTATCTAGAGAGCTTGAATCCTTCTTTTAACCCCTGTCCTGCCCTAAGACTTTACATCGCCAACAAGTTGCGAGGTTTTAGGGGCTGACTCGGGCGCATAAGCACGCTTCTTTGCCATATCGAAATTATAGAAAGTGTAGAAAGTGTTTGAGGGACAAAAGCTTGACTTTCAGCTCCCAAGTTTTCTTCCCGGATCCCAAATAAATTTGGCTCTCCTTTCCATTTTATCATGCCACCAGCTAATGAAGACTTAGAAAGCACAGCGGCTGCTCCTGATCTTGAGGGAGAGGATAGTAAGTGTTTATATCAGTGTATACTCCTGTATGTAGTGTATATCAATTCTAATCTATCAGAAATATAATCCCACTCTTCCGGACTCTCATTTGCTTTTTTGAATTCTATTACCTCATACACCGCGTTATAGACATACACACATATACACGTACTCACACCCATATACACATACTAACCCAAATACACACACACCCAAACACACCCAAACACACTCACAAACACACAACACAGTCTGGGGAGATGACGACCCAGTGGACTCAGAGATCAACAGCATGTCCAACGACGACATCCGCACCAGGATCCGCCTCCTCGACAACGACATCCGCATAATGCGTTCGGACGTCCAGCGCATCAACCACGAGTCGGCCAACCAGAAGGACAAGATCAAGGAGAACCTCGAGAAGGTCAAGGTAAACAAGCAGCTCCCTTACCTCGTTGCCAACGTCGTCGAGATCCTCGATGCTGACGCTGAGGACGGCCTAGAGAAGGAGGAGGAGGACGGCGCCGCCACAGACGCAGACGCCATGAGGAAGACAAAGTCTGCGGTCGTACGCACCTCCACCAGGCAGACCATCTACCTCCCCATCCCCGGCCTCGTCGACGTCGATGATCTCAAGCCCTCCGACATGGTAGGTACGAACAAGGACAGCTACCTGATCCTCGAGAAGCTCCCGGCGGAGTACGACTCAAGGGTGAAGGCCATGGAGGTCGACGAGAGGCCGACGGAGGAGTACAGTGACATCGGTGGCTGCGACAAGCAGATCCAAGAGCTAATCGAGGCCATCGTCCTACCCATGACTCACAAGGACATGTTCGACAGCATAGGCATAAAACCACCTAAAGGGGTACTCCTGCACGGACCACCGGGGACGGGGAAAACCTTATTGGCTAGGGCGTGCGCGAACCAGACGGACGCGATTTTCCTGAAGTTGGCGGGACCGCAACTTGTGCAAATGTTCATCGGGGACGGTGCGAAGTTGATCAGGGACGCGTTTGAGCTTGCGAGGGAGAAGATTAAGGAGGGGGATAGGAAGGGTGCTATTATCTTCATTGATGAACTCGACGCTATCGGGACTAAGAGATTCGGTGGTGACCAGTCCGGGGACAGGGAGGTTCAGAGGACCATGCTCGAACTGTTAAGTCAGCTTGACGGTTTCAGCAGCAACGATATGATCAAAGTCATCGCAGCAACAAACAGACCCGACGTCCTAGACCCAGCGCTACTTAGATCAGGGAGACTCGACAGGAAAATCGAGCTCCCTCACCCGAGTGAGTCAGCGAGGGCTCAAGTCATGAAGATACACTCGCGTAAAATGAACGTAGGTGATGACGTAGTCTTCGATGAGCTCGCTCGATCATGCGATGACTTCAACGGCGCGCAGCTGAAGGCGGTCTGCGTGGAAGCGGGCATGCTGGCGCTGAGGAGGGAAGGGACGGTTATCATGCATGAAGACTTTATCGAAGCTATCAGCGTGGTTAGTGCGAAGAAAAAAGGTAGTCTGGACTACTTTGCGTAAGGTTATTACATTGGGGAGAGAATGGGAGAAGAGGGAAAGGGGAGGTGGGGGGGATGAGGGAGGGGGAGGGCTAATGTTAGGGTGCTTTATTGGGGGGGGGGGAGGTTTAAAGGGCGTAGTGTATCAATATTACTGGCGAAAAGAAGAACCTCCTTTGGGTTTTTTTTTTACATCGAATTCTGAAATATTGCTTATAGCCGCCGCTTTACTGTATTGATTGTTTCGTTCACTTCTTCTTACCCCTACCCTTCTTCCCCTTCTTCCCCTTCTTGCCATTCTTCCCCGTCGCAACTGCTCCTGCTGCTTCGGCTACTGCTCCTGCTGCTTCGGTTACTGCTCCTGCTGGTTCGGCTACTGCTCCTGCTGCTTCGGCTACTCCCACATCCTCTCCTCCCCCCTTAATCCCTTTCCCTGTCTTGGATCTTTTCTTGACCATTGCCTCACTCTCCCCCCTTTCGTTCAGTGGTCCCGTGCACTGCACCTTGTGTTCCCTCCAGTGCTTGACCTGGCAACCCTTCGAACAGTAGGCGACGTTGCGGCAGGGACACATTAGGAGCTTGTCACGCTCCTTGGCGGTTAGAGCCTCGCAAATGAAGCAGCAGAAGGGACGGCCTTGAAGGTAGTGTTTCGTGATGTTGGTGATTGTAGGATCGTGATAGTAATCCTTGAAATGATTGAATTTGTCTTGAACTACGTCGGAATCGGGCTTTCCGAGATGAAGAAATGTTGTGAACATCTTTATTGCGACATCTCTACTAAGGTTAGGGTGTTCTCCTTTGCACGCCTGGAGGCAATAACCAAACACAGTATCCACGTCGTTGGTGGTTGGAATAGCACCGCGCGTGAGAAACAGTCTGCATATGTCGTGTGCTCCATAATCCGTAGTACAAGTAAGTGGTGAATCAATATATTCATTATCGTGAACCACTGTCTTGTTCACATTTGCTCCATGATCGAGAAGTGCTATGGCCTGATCAATGTGTCCCCATTCAGCAGCAAGCATCAAAAGGTTGGAAAAGTAGTCCACCACCCCTTCGACTCGTAGGTCCATATTAGGGTCAAGTCCATGTTCTAAGAGCAATCTCAAGATCGTTGAATTGTCACTATTCGTCATTGACGAATGTGCGGCCATGTACATGGCTTCCTTGTTGTCGAAGCCAGCCTCTAAGGCAAGCTTGACCATATCAACATTATCGTGAAGAGAGGCGGCGGTGAGGACTGAAGCTACCCTCAATTTCTCATCAACAAGCACTGTATAAACGCCTAACAAAACCTCAGGACCATGTTCCTTGGCATACCCCTTGATGCGATCCCAGTCTTGCTTACCAGCCCAATCTAAGCATAACTGCTGACCGTCTGTCAAATCGTCCAAACTATGTACTGTCACATTTGTGGTCTCTGATAAATTGTGTGACGATTGTTCCTCTGATTGTGATGTCATTTTTGAGCGAACCTATCCCGAATGTGAGTTTATAGCGGCAAATTACGATGTGAAACTTATCACCAAAGCCTTGAAGGTACTTCACTTAGTCAGAAGTGTCGTGTAGGTGCTAATATTGGAGTCCACCTCTGAAAAAGTTTCTTCTTGGAGTCGAGATCTGGACGAGAGGAGAGGGACAAAATTAGGTTGGAGAAATATGAAATTGTTCATTCTCACGCTAATCGCAATTTTCGCAATCAATGCCCTCCCCTGCAGTAAAAAGAATTTCTGGGTTTGAACTGGGATTGCTTAATGTTTTTGCTTCAAAAGTGGTAAAAAATAAGCAATTTGAAGTAATACACATGGACATCCAGGAATTCTTAAGTCTATTTTTGTAGTAGTAGATAACAACGGACCACACAACCACACTTCTTCATTGTAACATATCCTCCTCCCTCTCCCTACCCCCCTCCCCCCCCCTCCCCCCCCTTTACCCAGCGTGAGGTTTAGGGTAGTTGTTCCCTGACCCCCCGTCCCCCGGATCCCCCCCCATCATCCCCTGTCCTGCCCTCCACACGTCCCTAACCCTCCTCCCCCTGAAGACCCACCTCACAGGAGTGGAAGTCCAACCCGTTAGGCTCTCCCTGAACTTCCTGTCGAGGTACCTCTTGTAGTTATCGTTCACCAACTCCGGGCTGGAGCAGAACACCACGACGGTGGGGGGTCTGGAGGACACCTGGTTGCAGTAGTATATCTTAGCCGCCGCCCCCGACCTCTTCGCCGGTGGGGGCTGCCAAGACACCGCGTCCCTCAGTACCTCGTTGAGCGTTGCCGTCGTGAACCTCTTCCTGTGTGCCTCCACGGCCTCGTCTATCGCAGAGTAAAGCTTCTGGACCCGCTGGCCGCTCTCGGCTGAAACGAAGAGGATGGGGGCCCACCGGACCTGGGGGAGCTCCTCCCTGACGTACTTTACCGACTTGTCGTAGGTGGACTCGTCCTTGTCAACGACAGCGTCCCACTTGTTGCAGACGATAACGCAGGCGCGACCGTCGTCCGAGATCTTCTGGGCCAGGATCCTGTCCTGCTCGCTTACCCCCTTCGTGGCGTCAAGGACTAGGAGCACGACGTCCGACCTCCTGATGGCCCTGAGGGCCCGGTTGACCATGAAGAACTCTGGACCAAAGTCTACCTTACCCTTCTTGCGGATGCCGGCGGTGTCAATGAAGCGGTAGAGGGTGGGGGGAACGTCTTCGGACCCGGAGGGTCGCTCCATTATGGCGTCGATTGAGTCGCGGGTCGTCCCGGCGATGTCGGACACGATAGCCCTGTTGGACCCGAATATTCTGTTCAGGAGGCTGGACTTTCCGACGTTGGGACGACCTATGATTGCAATGTTGATCATCTCATCGTCGAGGTCGTACTCTTCGTCGAGGCTGCGGGGGAGAGGAAAGAGGGGAGAGGACGAATGGGGCGACGACCGAAGAGGGTTAGTTGCCATGAGGGTTAGGCGGAGGTTGTAAGAATTGTGTGCATCGCCGTTCTCACCTGTCCTTCATACGGGCGACCTTCCGCTGCTCCCTCTTTGAGAGTTGGTTGAAGCCGTCATCGTCGCCCTTCGCATCGTCCCCTCCGATCCCGTAATCCATGAGGAAATCTTCCACCTCCTTGTCCCTCTCTTCAACCTGAACCCCCTGCTTCCCCGCCCCCTCCAGCCTCTCGATATCCTCGAAGACCCCCTCCAACAGCTCCGCCGTCCCGACCCCGTGGATGGCGCTCACGGCGTTGGGCTCGCCGAGGCCCAGCTTCCAGAACTCAGCGGCGGAAGCTTGCCCAGTCTTCTCAGACTCGCACTTGTTCACTGCGACACGAACGGGGATGCCCCTCTTGAGAACCTGCGCCGGCAAGCGAAGCGAGCCGTGGAGAGGGTTGCGTTAGTTAGATTACAAAGGCGAGCGATCGAGGAGAGGAGCGGCGCAACGAGCAGGATCAACGCAACGAGCAGGAGCGGCGCTACGAGCGGGAGCTGCTTCAACTGCTATTGTCGATCCTCACCTCCCTCCTCAAAAATTCAGCAAGGTCCAAGTCCATCGAGGTGAGGCCCGTCATCCCGTCCGCCACGAGGACCACCGCGGAGGACTCCGAAATGGCAATCATGGCCTGCTCCTTGATTTGAGCCATGAAGAGTCCCTGTGATTGAGAGGAGAGCAGCGACGACAGAAAGGAGGGGGGGGGTTAAGATTGCGAGGTGAGAGGGCCGGGGTGCCCCCCTAGTATCGTCGCCACACCACTTTCCTCCCGTCCTCCGCAATCTCACCTCCTTGTCATCAAACACCAGCCCCCCAGTGTCAACAATCTGGAACTTCTTGTTCATGAACTCCCCCACCCTGTACGTCCTGTCCCTGGTTATCCCGGACTCGTCCGCGACGATGGCTCCGCCGGACTGGGTCCCGGCGAGGCGGTTAACGAGGGCAGACTTTCCAACGTTAGGACGACCAATTACAGCAATAGTTGGCTTCTTGCGAGGGCCACTGGCGTGGTAGACACGCAGAGGGAGCTGGGATTTAGGGGATCGAGATGAGGGGAGAGGGGAGGAGAACGCCGGGGACGAGGCAGGGGATGATGGGGGCTCCTCGAGAGAGTAAAGAGCAGAATGTGGATCATTTCTTGTTGGCATGATCGTGAAGGGGAACTTAAATGCACTCACGGAGAGTGAAAGGAAGACAAAAATTGCACAAGCGAAGCACGGAAAGGCTTTGATGCTTCTCATGATGGTTTTTTGGGTGAGGGACTGCTCCTTCGAGAACTTCCTGATGATGTTAGAATTTTCTAACTGGTGGTGGAGAGGTTACGGGATTGATTAACGGGATCGGAGATAGGTATTAGGGAAATTGAGTAGATAGGGGGTATCTATGGCGACTAAATATAGAGATGGGGCTTTGTTTTTACTAATGAAGGACTTTTGGCAAAGTTAACAAGTGCACTTGGCATCATTGGTTCTGGAGATTGGAGAAAAACCAAATGCCACTCCTGAACCTAGAATGAGAGGCGTGCAGTGTCAGGGGCGTAAGTGGATAAAAACTAAGTACATTATTAGCAAAAAGCCGTAATATTCACGCTTTGCACGTTCTTCTTCATATCTTAATCACCCAGGTCATGGAAGAAGGGAGAGGAGGGGAAGGACATAGAAATAGGACGTTATGCCGACATGTAAGAAGGCATTTAAAAAAAAGAGAATGTATAAGTCTCGTTCTAAAATTATAATAAGTTATAATAAGCAAACGTGAGAGGAGGAAGCTTTCCAACAAACCCACCCTCCTTCCTAAACCCTCAACTAACCTTTTGGAAATTCTGGGGGCCGGGACGTGTAGGTAGGGTTGTACGGTATCCGCTTACCCGTTTTTAGGATTCTGGGAGAAGCGTTTTAGGAATTGCTGAATATTAGCTTCGAATTAGACTAAAAAACAATTCCGGAGCAGACCAGATTTCGGTCATTTCAGGGAGGGCTTCGTTGGGCATAAACAGCAGAGAACTTCACCTCACACTGAGCGTCCCTGGGTAAGTAGCTTTAATCGTACCAGAGATGGGCTTGACGATGTACCTCCGCACAAAATGGGCGAAAATGGGCATGAGTCCCAAACAATTTTTCTTAAGACGATCCTCTCTCCCGATGTTGGATTTCACAACCAGGATCTGACATCTCCTGTATGGCCTCAACGTTGATTTACTTCAAGATTTCCAGGATCTAACTACATCGGATGACGGGGCGGTCACAAGATGTCACCGAAATGACCAGGGAGCCGAGAGATTTCCCATGGTCTCTACACTCCGACACTCTGCAGTTGGTCAAACGTCCCAATGGTGGTCTCAACGCCGGGCCTGTCGTTTTCGTATTGACTTTCAAAATCGTCAAGCTTATACACTCTTCTAACCTTCACCGATCCGTACACCCACCGCTCAGATTCCAAGATACAACACGAGTTGAGCAACCGCACATGGACGTGGAGAATGAACCCCGAGGGGGGAGCGAAGAGGGCGTAGAGGAGACTAATATGCCACAAGTCAGTGCCTCAGTGTCTGAGAATCGACCCTGCGAACCTAATATAGGCAGTGACAGGACAATTATCTCAACATCGGGTGTTGATAGGCCTCATGAAGACGCCGGACAAGGTGAGTTTTGCGTCGGGGGTGAAGTTGGAAGAGCGCCAATCATCTATATCTGTGAACATAGGAGAGATGGTTGAGGAGCGTGTTGAAATGTTATCAAAAATCTCAAAAAAACATCATTATCGCCAACACCCGACAGACTCTGAAAATGATCATGGGGAAGCCAGACGAGGTGAGTAAGCGTCGGGCGCTCGAGGAGGAAAAGAACATTTTTATACTTCAGTAGAGGGCCAGAGATGTGTCGGAGGACAAGATGAAGTTTGCCACTTTTGCTCACTTTCCCCCTCTTTGTCGTTTCCTCTGCAGCATCTGAAATTTCTCTCGAGGACGCCGGACGAGGTGAGTTGAGCGCTGAGAGCCGGAAGAGAGAAATCACATATTTATACTCTAGGAGAGAGCAGGAGAGTCGCGGGAGGACGTGTTGAAACTTTGCAGTTTTTTCTCACCGCCTGCGTGCGGAACGCGCGGAGCCGTTCGCGGAGGGCCTGGCCGTCGGCGTCAAGCTCAACGGGCGGCGGCCGCGGCGCACGCGCGCGCGCGCCGGTCTGCGGCGACCGCATGGGATCCGTCTCCGGCGACCGCGTGGGTTCCTTCTGCGGCGACCGCATGGGTTCCGTCTGCGGCGACCGCATGGGGCGCTTCTGCGGCAACCGCATGGGTTCCGTCTCCGGCGACCGCATGGGGCGCTTGATATGCTACAGTACACAGAAACGAGGAGCACGCGTTGAAATCTCTTCATGTTGACTAACAAACACCATAATCGCCATAACCGCAGACTCTAAAAACGGCCACGAGGATGCGGGACGAGGTGAGTTATGCGTTGAGAGGCGGCAAAGAAAAATACATTTTAATACCCTAGGGGAGAGCTGAAGAGTCGCGGGAGGGCGCGTTGAAACTTTGTAGTTTTTTCTCACTTTTACAAAAATGTTGTCCCCTTCGCAGTCTCGAAAAGCACTTACGAGGATGCTAGAGGAGGTAAGTTTGCAATATCTTGTAGACGAAGAGTAGGGTATTTTGATTGTTTAGGGGAGACTTGGAAGTCGTTGTGAGGGAGTTTCAGATTCTTGCCTTTTTTTGACCCTTTTTCACCAAAAATTCCCCCAAAACTACCCCTAGAAATTTCTGGCCATCCTCATCTTCAACCTGGATATGAAAATGTCAACGCCGAAATTTCTGACAATCCCTTAAACGATGGAATAGCGGGCGAGAGCAATCTAAGCGCTATACCGCCTGCTGTTGGGTGCGCAACTCCCGACCGCACGCCAGTCGGCCTTGCGACTGTCAGCCACGCTACTGCCGCTCAGTCCATGAGAGCAGATCTTGACAACACCGTCAAGAATAAAGACCCCCCGCAGCCCCTCTCCAGCTCCAATCACACACCCTCTGCAATACATGGCCCGGTAGATATCAATTATGCAGCTCTTGGTCTCGAACAAGGCAAACTTGTCAAGCTTCTTGAGGAGAGAGGAGCCGTTGAAGGCCTCATTGACAACTCTAATGGTGTCGATGTGAAGGTTATGGAGCTTGCTGGTGTCTTCCACGATGAGCGCGACAAGATCATTGACTTTCTCCTCACCGATTGCCAGCAGGGCAAATTCCGAAGGAAGACTCTCCAGGAGTATGACGAAAAGGAAAGAGTCGTTCACAGACTCGTCTACTGGCAGCACTACAGCAGCTGGAATAAGTTTGTCGAATTTCTCCTTGACGTCAAAGTCGTATCTCCTGACAAATCGACGAACATTATGGAGTTGGCACCCCTTGATGAGGATGACCTTTCTGATGAGGCAACTGCGATGCTTGTCGAAATTCTAGCGTCAATAAATACCAAGACTGTCAAGCGAGGTGTCATTAAGGGCGAGCTCAGCTTCACAGATTTCGAGTTTGGACAAACTGCAGTCACCATGGTGGGAACTCTCAAGGCAGAGGAGAGAGCAACAGAGATGAAATCAGAAGTTGGCATTAGCACAAACAAAAGCTCAAAGAGTGCACGCCCAAGTTTCAAGAGTGCGCGCCCTAGTTTCAAGAGTGTGGGCGCTGCGCACCCTAGTCTCAAAAGTGACATGAAAAGCGACACCAAGTCTACCTACATCTCATTGAAGGGAATTCTCAATGAAGTAATGGATGTGTTCAGACAGCCTTCTGTCATTGATGAGAGGAGGAAAAGACACTTTGTGGAGAAGGTCATGCCAAGGGCACCGCCTCTGACAATAGAGGAGGAGGCAATGTTGGAGAGGGTTGGGAGGCTAGAGAAGGAATTTCTCACAAAGGGGAAGAGAGTCAAGGGGACATTGAAGGAGGGGGTGGACAAGTTCTTGTGGAGAAAGGGGGACAACGTGTGGGGAGCCTATGGGGTCACTGTGGACAAGTCAGCAGAGGGTATGCTGGCTGAGCTAAGTTTAGGCGAGACTTACGCTTATGCAAGAAAGCATCTGAAGGAGAATGGCAATCTGCCTAGGGTTTTTAAGCAAAATGTTGATGGAACTAGAAGTCACCATCAACACCAAGGATTACACATGCCTAACCCAGCAAAAGACCGTCTCTTCGAATCCTGGTTCTCTTGGAAGGAAGTCAAACTTGAGAATGGGCGGACTTCATACATGTTAGCTTTTGTGCCACTGACAGAGTGCCCTGGAGGAGGCTTCAAGGACCTCAGTAAGGAAGGATTTGTGCTAGCAGAGACTAAAGGTGTCTACTTCTTCAATGAGATTGCTCCAAATGTTTGTAGAGTCACACGCGTTCAAACATTTAATCTGAAATTTACTGGCCTTCTTCCAAAGGCAGTGATGGACAAAGCAATTGACTACCTTGCAAGGAATGAGCTTATTGAGGCCAACAGGTTGCAGGAGAAGTTCAGAAGGAACGGGAAGGAGGTTGATGCTGAGGTCAGGGGGGCCTTAGTGGAGAGGATGAGGGAGGGGGTTGAGTTGGAGGAGGACCAGAATAAGTTGTTTGGGGAGTTGGAGGAGCTCTTTGGTGGGGAGGATGAAGAAGGGTGGGGGCCTCTTGAGTCACCTTATGAAGGAGTGAAGATGGAGATCAAGTACAGGCAGCAGGAGAGAGGGCAAAGGAGCATTGCACTCGGGAGAGCTTACGGACATGCAGACTGCACAGCAGAGGAGGCAGCAGCTTGGTACTTTGAGTACTGTGGCAGGGAGAGGAATACTCTTGGTTTCCAGGCTGGCGATCTTGCCCGGCTTGAAGTAAGAAAGGGAGTGCAAAGGAGAAATGAGAAGCTGGTTGCCTCAGTCAAGAAGCTTCCTTTGCTGATCAATAATAGAGAATTTGTCTTCAGGAATCTATGGAAAAAGAAAGAAAATGAAATTATCTCTGTTGGCTCTTGGCCAAGCGACGATGAGATTGATTATGGTGGAGAAATCAAAAATGTAGTCAGAGCAGAAGGCAGAGGACTGCTTATAGCTACCAACATCAGCAAAGAAGGAGGGATAGCGCAATGTAAGCTTGATTTCAAACAGCACTTGGATTTTGGCGGTTTCATCCCCCTAAAAGTTGTCGAGAAAAAAATTCCAAAGCAACTGCAAATCTTACACGAGATTCAAGAAACTTTCAAGCAAGATGATGAGGTTGATAAAGCTGCACTGGTCTCTCTTGCCAACATCATCAAGAATGAGCGCCAAGATTACTCTGAGGAGGAGAAGGATGCAATCAGGAAGGGAAAGGAATTCTACGAGAAGTGCATAAATAGTAAGCACTTTGAAGATCTCAGGAGTCCTGACCCAGGGGTCAAGATGAAGTCAGTGCACATTGAAGGCCAGAGTCTTGTTTCAGGTGTAGGTGAGACAGTTATAGACGCTTCTCTTGAAGAGTGTGTAGCATTTGAATTCACTAAGGACTCGAGGGAGAAACTAGCTGGGTTGAAAAACAAGAGAGTTGTGAAGCAGGAGATTAAAAAGCTAAACAACCACTCACAACTCTATTTGAGTGAGAGAAATTTAGGCATTCCTGGATTCTCAAACAGAGAATTCAGGACAAGCTGCGTCTGGAAAAAGGAGGAAATTGGAGCAAAGAATATATGCTGGAGTGTGTATGAAGACACGACAGGACTAAAC
>BRYA01000161.1:0-10965 GCA_030267965.1 Triparma columacea | reverse complement strand
GAGATAGAGGGAGGGAAGGAGATAGAAGGAGGGTGGAGAGGGAGAGAGAAGGTAGAGGGAGAGATAGGAACGCGAACAGCGGAATATTGCCGTACAACCCTGTCTATCAGGGGGATTATCTACCGGACGGACTAATGCTAACATATGAGGAGCTTCTCAGCCTCGACAATGGGGTTGTTATGCCTCATAAACGCAACTTCGACGACAAGAAAAGACAGGAGCTGATCGAAGCTGGTACGACCGCCGTTGTGTTCGGGGCCTCTGGCGAAAGTGGTACGAGCTCAGAGTGCGTGATCTGCTTGGAAGGGTTCGAGGAGGGAGGGGAGATCATGCAAATGATATGCGGGCACGGGTTCCACGATAAATGCCTAAGGCAGTGGTTCAAGGTCGACCTGAGGTGCCCCACTTGTAGAAAGGGACTGGAGGAGCGGTAGGTGGCAAGGGACGTGTCCGCATTGGCAAAAAAATATAGCTAAAAGCTTTGAGAGAAACGATAAAACGAAATTCCTACATTGGTTTATTTTACCCGTTATTGGGTTTCGTTCGGTGGGTTATCCCCCTACCAATATGTATGATACAATAAATTGGGCATTTGCCAGACGACGTTGTTGTTGGGAACTTTGGAATTCTGTCTCAAATCCAAAACTGAAGTCGCCGAGTGATTCAATTCCAGCTGCTGAAACTCCCTCAACTGAAAGCCCACACACAGCATTCAGACGACTGTTCCGATCGCAGATATCTCGCCCGAAAGTTGGTGACTATATCTAACCCTACGGAGCAACAAAGATACATTCTTTAACCCTTATACAACCCTTCGTTTAGGTGCAGTAGAAACGATAGATTCAGATATATATATATATATAACCCAAAAGATAACGATGCAGATAACCCATACTGTATTTTGCTTGTTGTCCATATGTGTAGGGGCCATCCAGCCCCCTGAAACGATCCAACTCGGGGGTCTCTTCCCCCTGGATGGAGCTTGGGCAGGCGGAGTACAGGTAACAACATCTTGGTTTGGGTTTTGAAGAAGAAACCGATCAGCTGAAGACTCACTTACACTCGTCTGTTGATGCCACTCTCGAATCAAACCACGCAGGTGTTACCAGCTGTCGAACTGGCAATTTCACTCATAAACATTGACACATCAATCCTTCCCCTGACCTTTCTGAATATCAGCACTGCTAACACAAGGTGTTCGGCAGACATTGGGTTGCAGGAATCAATCGACCTTCTCAACGAAAGCCCCAAACCACATGCGATCGTCGGAGCCGGATGCTCATCGGTTTGCGAAACCGTATCTATCTACTCGAAGATCAAAGCCACACCTTTGGTTTCTTATGCTTGCACTTCACCCATCTTCTTTGATCAGGATAACTTCCCCTTCTTCGTTCGCACTTCGGTAACAGATGAAAGCTACGCAGACGCTTGGATTGCCATTTGCCTCAAGTACGGGTACAAAAGAGTAGCGACAATTTCCGAAACGAAGACCATTTCCACAAACACCATCGAGGCATTCCAACGGAAGGCATCATTGAACGACATCGAGGTCGTTTACCATGGAATATTGTCGCAGGGCAATGATGGTTCAGTGATTGGAAATGAGTTGAGCAAGGTGAGGGGGGGGGAGGAGGGGGGGTGGGGTGGGGGGGCTGACAAAGGGGGCGAGGACGGACATCAGGGACAAGGACCGAGAGATCAGGAGGAAGCAAAATAACTCTGTAGCGATTTGCTTTGCTATCGCATGCTCATCGCTTCCTTCTCTCATCGCTTTCCTTCTCTCATCGCTTTCCTTCTCTCATCGCTTTCCTCGTCTCTTTGCTCATCATTACAGGTTAAGGACAGCGTAAACGTTGTGTTCATTCACTGTTACGAAGATGTTGGAAGATCTATTTTTTCAGCTGTCTACGCAGAGGGACTCTACGGAGACAACCGCGTATACTTCACGCCTGGCTGGTGGAAAAATGATTGGTATGTCGGAGGAACAGACGAGGAGAAGCAGGTGAGAACTAGCGAGAATCGCAGCAACGCGCAGGCATGCACGTGTCGATCAAACCCTAACCCTCACCCTCACCGCAGAATATTCTTGCCGCCTCGAACGGCCTCCTCAGCCTCAGCACTAACGTTAGAATGAACGAAGCCGCCTACGATTCATTCAAGGACGATTTCATTGCCTCCAACCCTTCCGTCTCGGACCCAATCTACCACATATACCTTGCGCACGACGCAGTCAAGTCGCTTGCCCTTGCCTTCCACAATGTAATAGAAAGGGGTGTTGCAGACGAAGGTGAGACCGAGCAACGCAGTACCAGTGTGCAAAACGATACTTACCACAGAGCTCGCTTCGTTCGCCTCTTTGCTCGCCGCTTTTCATTGCAGTGGCATACTGGGACGACGGGGAAGTTGTCCTTGCAGAGATTAGGAAAACGAGGTTTGACGGCGTTTCTGGCCCAATTGAATTCGAGGGCAACAACCGCGTAGGAGCTTTCGTTATCTCCGCATCACAAAGCAACCCGGCTATTGGAACGGCATCCTTAATTGAAATTGGATCCTGGTCACAGACTTTTGGCGTTGAAATTTCCGAAAGCGCTACCTTCATCTTCCCCGACCAAGTTGAACCAAACAACGTCGTTATTGATGGGTCAAAAACTAAACTCGTTACCTCCATCAGCGTTGGAGTTCTCTTCGTCGCCTTGATAGTAACAATCGCAGCCATCAGGTCGAGAAAAATTGAGATGGGGAAGGTTCGATCTCTCAAGAGCAACGTGAGGTCCTTGAAGAAGGAACTTGCAATCGTGCAGCAGGTGAGAATGGGCTAGTAAGAATGGGCAGTAAGAATGGGCAAGAATTTAAAGCAGCTCAACAAATGCGGCGGTTCGGAGATGCTAATGCGCCATACGTGCTTCGCTCATCGCAGTACAACGACAAGGAGAAGCAGCTGATCCAGCAAGAGATTGACAACTTCGAGGGAGAGTATAAGGTAGCCAAAATGGCAAGTTCTAAGAACTTAATGAAGAATGAAGAAGTCGGGCAAACAACCGACGGTGTAAGCCATAGCCATGATATTGATATGCGGAAAATTCTCATAAACGCGAAAGAGTTGGCGTCATTAGAAGTTCTTGGCAAGGGCAGTTACGGCGAGGTCGTCAAAGGAAAGTACAGGGGTACGTTTGTCGCAGTTAAGACCTTGCACCACGTCGACAAGGAAGCATTGAGGGGGTTTCGTTCTGAGATTATCATTCTTTCCGGCCTGCGACACTCAAACATCGTCATGTTGGTGGGAGCGGTTTGGGAAATGAGGTGAGAATTGGGAATAGTTAGGAAAGTAGACCGCACTCGAATCTTTTCTAATCAACAAACGCACCTATTTGCGATTTGATTCTCTCAACAAAGTCTAATGGCCTTGGTGATGGAGTACTGCGCAAAGGGAACATCGTCCGACCTTCTCGAAGCGGAGGGTGACACCGACGACATGTCCTGGGACATTACACTCCTCCCCTGGTGCCAAGACCTCTCTAGGGCCATGAAGTACCTTAACGAAATGAGGTGAGATATTAGCCATACTGTCTTGTGTTCGGTGGGGGGAAACCGTCCTGTTTCAAATATCTCCGCTCATACTTCCGCCCATCGCAGTTACTATGACTCAAAGACTGGCGCGTTGGTTGACGGCATTATGCACAGGGACCTGAAGCCGGACAATTGCTTGGTGAGCGAAAGCAACTCGATAAAGATTGCGGATTTCGGCGAGGCAAGAACACTCTCGATCGAGAGCACAATGACACAGGTCGGAACGCCCCTTTACGTGGCGCCGGAGATCATCAGGGGGGAAAGGTATACAAAGAGCTGTGACGTCTTCAGGTGAGGCCAAGAGTGCAGCCAAGCCGGACGA
Organism: Triparma columacea; assembly: GCA_030267965.1. Lineage (NCBI taxonomy): Eukaryota > Bolidophyceae > Parmales > Triparmaceae > Triparma > Triparma columacea. The sequence continues at coordinate 7,076 of BRYA01000161.1, read as the reverse complement.
GGTTCGAAGCGATGAGAAGGAACATTGCTGATTACTCTGGCGTTGGAATGGAAACCACGCATGCCTGCTTAAAACATGACAGTCCTTCGTTCCCGGAGCGACGACCTTCCTCATGCCACTCGCTACTTACACCGCCCCTCGCCGCTCACATCTCCGCTCATTTCAGCTTTGCCCTCACAACCCTCGCATGGGGCCTCCGCGGAAAGGCTGATATTATTCAGTTCCTCCACAACTGCCTCATAGATTCGAAGGTGATAACCCCAAAAACTGAATTTTCACTTGCTAGGTGAGAATTGAGGACAGGGCACGACGCTTTCAAACTATAATCTAACTCATTAACTTGCGCAGAATTGGTCACAAAATTACAAATGGGTGGCGACCAGGCACTCGCACCATGAGTGCGTTTCAGTATCCTGAGACAATCATTGATATGATCAAGGTGTGTTGGTCTGACGATCCAGAGAAGAGGCCCACGTTTGAAGACATACTAGAGTACCTCTCTACTGAAGCAAAGCTTGAGGTGAAAAAAATGGCTGGAAGAGGGGAATCATTCTCCGTTACGCGCAGAGGTACAAGCAGCACAAGCAAGCTCGCTGGACTCGTCAATCAAATGTACGACGAGGAGGAGGGAAGGCAGGATACGGGCAAGAGGAAGGGGTTTGGGAAGAGGGAGGACACAATTGAGGTGAAGTATGAAAGGCTCAAGGCACAGTTTGACAAGGTCGCAGAGGAGCTCAACGAGAAAAGGCAGCAACTGCAAAACTTTCAGAACCACAACCTCGCAATTTGATGACCTGTAAAGTTCGAAGTAAAGTAAAGGTCTCTGTAAATGATTCGGGCACCTATATTTTCCGCAAATAATGTCATTTATTGCCAATATGCAATATCGGATCCAAGTGATCCCGTTGACCCTTTCCTTTCGTTCGGTTGACCCGCTCTCTACGTTGACTCCCCCCCTCCGTTGACTCCCCCCCTCCGTTGACACTTTTTGTTCCCTTTTGGGTTAGTTTTTCCTTCTCTCCCCATTTTCTCACCCCTCTTTTTCTCTGTTGTACACAACTCTCACAACTCAACATTTCAACTACACAACTACACACTCACCCATACCTACCACATACTTACCCCTATCTTTCACCGTATCCCCCACTACCCCATATCCCCCACTACTCGGAGATACTTCTAAGTTTCCTTGGACCCCCTTGAAACCTTGCCTCCTCCTACCTCTCCATTTAAGGCCTACCCTTCACCATGTATATGAAAACCATGCTCTTCCTCATCCTGACCATCTTGCCAGGGATCGTCCTTGGTTTCCAACCTACGACCCGCCAAGAATTGAAGGATGCCATCAATTCTCACCTTAGTGGAACTTCCGACAAGGGTCTTATCAACAATTGGGATACTTCTCTAATCACCGACATGCGGAACCTGTTTTCAGGATACTTCGATTGTGGTAGTTTATGTTCTTTGTACGAACAATTCAACGAGGATATCTCAGGATGGGAAACCTCCCAGGTTACTGATATGACCAGAATGTTTTACCAAGCCTACAACTTCAATCAGGATATCTCAGGATGGGATACATCCCAGGTTACTTCTATGTCATACATGTTTAGGAGCGCCTCCGACTTCAATCAGGATATCTCAGCATGGGATACTTCCCAGGTTACTTCTATGTCTGAAATGTTTAAGAGCGCCTCCGACTTCAATCAGGATATCTCAGGATGGAACGTATGTGCATGTACTTACTTTTCGTCTATGTTTTATGGGTCAGGATATTCCGGATCTTCCTTATCCACGACCCAATGCACGGGCTGCCCTTCCGGTAGGTACACGGAGGGAACTGGAGAATATGTCCAAGGAGGAAACCCATGCCAAGGTACGTTTGTTTCTTCTCGAGGGGGGGGTCCGTCCAAGTTTGTTTCTTCTTGAGAAGCGGAATTTTTTCGATTTTGGGAGGGGGGTCCGTCCAAGGGGGGGTCCGAGGGGGGTCCGAAGGGTCAAGGGGGTGAAAAAAAACGAGTCACACACACACAAAATATCTAACACAAGAAAAACGCCAAAACAACCACAGGATGTGAAGCCGGCAAATACTCGTCCACAACTGCAGCTACGTTAGAATCGACATGTCAAGGTAAGTTTGTTTCTTCTCGAGAACTGGGGGTTCTTCGATTTTCTGAGGGGGGTGAGGGGGTCCGAGGGGCCAAGGGGGGTGAAAAAAAACGAGTCACACACACACACAATATCTAACACAAGAAAAACGCTAAAACAACCACAGGATGTGAAGCCGGCAAATACTCGTCCACAACTGCAGCTACGTCATGTCAAGGTAAGTTTGTTTCTTTTTGAGAACCGGGGGTTCTTCGATTTTTGGAGGGGGGTCCGTCCAAGGGGGGGTCCGAGGGGTCAAGAGGGTGGGAAAGAAAGGAGTCACACGCCAAAGACAAAACAATCTAACACAAAGAAAAATTCGAAAAACACAGGGTGCGAAGCAGGCAAATACTCGTCCACAACTGCAGCTACGTCAGAATCGACATGTCAAGGTAAGTTTGTTTCTTCTCGAGAACTGGGGGTTCTTCGATTTTCAGAGGGGGTCTGAGGGGGGTCCGAGGGGTCAAGGGGTGGGAAAGAAATGAGTCACACACCAAAGACAAAACAATCTAACACCAAAGAAAAATGCGAAAAACACAGGGTGCGAAGCAGGCAAATACTCGTCCACAACTGCAGCTACGTCAGAATCGACATGTCAAGGTAAGTTTGTTTCTTCTCGAGAACTGGGGGTTCTTCGATTTTCGGAGGGGGTCTGAGGGGGGTCCGAGGGGTCAAGGGGATGAAAAAAAAAACGAGTCACACGCCAAAGACAAAATAATCTAACACCAAAGAAAAATGCAAAAAACCACAGGGTGCGAAGCAGGCAAATACTCTGGGGAGGCAGCATCAACATGCGTCGAAGAATGTCCTGCGGGAACTTACGCTTTCGCCTCAACCTCATCATGCGACAAGTGCCAAGCGGGAACCTATTCTGTAGTAGAGGGAGCCACTGCTGCCACAACGTGTCAAGGTGAGTTTGTTACTTCTCGAGAATTCAAACTTGTTTGGGTTGGGTTGTTTCGGGGGGGTCAGGGTCGGATGGGGGGTGTCTAAGGGGGAGGTCCGGGTGTGGGTTGGGTGTGTGGGTATTTGATTTGTTTGGGTTCTTTCCATTTGTCAACACAAAAAGCTACTCACACGCATGTCAAACTCCAAATAATCAACAAACAAACGCCAAAACCTTAGCATGCGGGGCGGGAACCTACTCCTCTGTTGAGGGTGCCACAACATTATCGACGTGCACGACTTGCGGAGCAGGAAAATACTCTGGGGCAGAGGGAGCGACGGCAGAATCCACATGCAACAAGTGCCAAGCAGGAACCTATTCTGAAGTAGAGGGAGCCACTGCTGCCACAATATGTCAAGGTGAGTTTTTTTGGGGAGGGAGAACCTGAACTTGTTTGGGTTGGTTTGTTTTGGGGGTTTGAGTTCAGGAGGGGATTGTCTGAGGGGAGAGGGGTCGGGTGTGGGTCTGGTGCGGGGGGATCTGTTTTGTTAGGATTTGTTCCCGGGCCAAACACAATTCAACTCACACGTACATCCAACCCCAAATAATCAACAAATAAACACCAACCTCAGCATGCGGGGCGGGAACCTACTCCTCTGTTGAGGGTGCCACAACATTATCGACATGCACGACTTGCGGGGCAGGAACATACTCTGGGACAGAGGGAGCGACGGCAGAATCCACATGCCTCAAGTGCCAAGCGGGAACTTATTCTGCAGTATTGGGAGCCACTGCTGCCACAACGTGTCAAGGTGAGTTTGTTTCTTCTCCAGTTGGTTTGTTCCAGGCGGGGGGGGGGGTGAAAATCACGCCAAAATACTTGCTTATAAGTCAAAACCCACAAACCCCCACACACTAAAACACATACGTTAAAACGCCAAAATCTCAGTATGTGGGGCGGGAACCTACTCTGGGGAGGCTTCGTCAACTTGCTTGTCCTGTGGGTCAGGAACCTACTCTGGAGTGGAAGGTGCCATAATGTGCTCTTCTTGCAGGGCAGGAAAATACTCTACAGCCACTGCAGCTACAACATGCGCTCCTTGTGAAGCAGGGAAATATGTCTCCACAAATGGAGCAACTGAATGCCAAGCATGTGTTGCTGGGAGATTCAGCACTAGAATGGGAGCAACAAATAACACCGTGTGCAAAGCTTGTGATGCCGGAAAGTTTGGCACCTTGGAGGCAGCCAATAGCAGTGCTGCTTGCCAAGCTTGCCAGCCGGGAAAGTTCAGCAAAGAAGCAGGTGCAACGAGAATATTCTTAGGCGGAGACCAATTCAGAGAACCTTGCGTCATCTGCCCAAGAGGCACTTTCAACCAAATAGCAGGTGCATCAAGCTGTACAAACTGTACAGCAGGGAGGTTCAACTACAAGCGAGGCGAAGTAAGTGAGAGTAGCTGCAATGCTTGTCCCCTGAGAACTTATTCAGGTGTAGGAGGGGCTACAGACAAAACCTTCTGCATTCCTTGTGAAGAGACTAGTGCCCCTCAGGTTGCAGAGGGAGCCACTTCTTGCACAGAATGCCCCGATGGACTACTTTCTGAGAGCCGCATCAACTGTTTTCACGGCACAGTTTGCAAAGAAGGAGAATACAAGGACAATGGAGATTGCAAGGAGTGTAACAACTTCTTCAGTTTCTTGGTTCTAGGCTTCTGTCTCATCTCACTCCTCGCTCTTGGCTTATATGTCAAGCACATCTCCATGTCACGAACTAAAATGCTTCGTGTCAAAGTGCTGTCTACCTTCTTCCAGATTGCAGAACTAACAACCATGATAGATATTTCTTGGCCGAAGTTTGTCCTCTTCACACTACCCTTTCAGATGCCAATTGCTGACTCCCAGTGTCTTGCCTCTGCCAGCGATACAAGCTGGGGATTTGACTCGACCTTCTACACCTACATTTACGTTCCTCTCTTTGTGTTTGGGGCAATAACCTTGGCTGCAAGACTCCAACCAAAGAATTCACCAAACAAGATCAAACTTTTTACAACCCTTTCTTTCCTAGTAACTCTGTGGTATTCTCCAGTTCTAAAGATTTGCTCTGAAATACTAGATTGTGCTAAAAGTGAAGAGGGGCAATCTGTTCTGGTGGCAGACCCGAGTATTTCATGTGATTCAACAACTATGCTGATCATGAGACTGCATGGAGCTTTGATCTCTGCATTTGTTGGAGTTGGGTTGCCTGTTTGGATTTACTTGAGAATCAGCCAGCTTGAGAAGATGAATGCACTGGATGCCAATGCACCCATCTCATCGCTCTTTAAGTGGTACAATGCTGAAACCCCTTAGTTTGAGGCTGTGCACTTGATGAGAAGGGGGCTCCTGATTGCTAGTGGGTCTTTTCTAAAAGATCCTCTTGTGCAGTCTTCTGCATACATTGCCATCAACTTGTGTTTCCTCATTCCCTTGTGAAACTCAGGCCTCTCTTCTTCTTCCCCTGCTCACTACTGAAAAAGTACGGGGAAGTCAATCTCTTCTTTCTCTCAGAATGTCTTGGTGCTACAGCTGCAACTCTAGGTTCAGTGTTGGCTTTTGTTGGAGCTATTAACATGAACCTGAAGCTGATGAATATCATTGGAGTGATCTTTACAACAACAAACACCCTCTTCGCTGTTGTGTTTGTGTATGCTTACTCTGAAGAGATCCAGAGGACTGCAGACATCAAGGATGCAGGAAGAAGATTCACTCTTACTGGCGGTGATGGAATGGTTTTTGTTGAGAGAGAAACTGCTGATGCAAGGGGAAGCACAAAGAAGATCATTGGGGTGTCTGTTCACTCTCTTGAGAAAGAGTGGGATGACCTGGGAGCCCTCATTGAAGCAGCCGATGGCAAAGAGACAAAATATAATCTTGTGAAGTCCCTGCCATTCTTGCTCAGTCAAATAATACTTGCTTTGAACGAAAAGCTGAGAAAGATCAACTATGAGGAGAAGGATATAGATGAGAAAACAGACAGGGTGTATCTGGAGTTTGAGAAGCTTTTGTTGAGGATGCAAGGGGAATATAGGAAGTATACCAAAGAATCTACTCCATTCCAGAAACAGAGAATTGTGTGGTCATACGTTAAGAAGCACTACCAGAGAGGAACTTTGAGGGTTAAAGAGAGAGAAGAAATAGAACTCTTTGAAGATTTTTGTGAGAAGTACTATGAAGATAGGGACTATCTAGACAAGATTTTGATTGAGGTTGAAGATAGGGATGTAGACGAGGCAATGAATTATGAGGAAGTTGTTAAAAGATATGAGCAGAAGAAAGGGTGGAAGCTGCTAGGCAATGTGGAACTCCTTTGTGTGAGTGGAGGCATGATGCACTGTTTGATGGAAGTAGACAGGCTGGGGAAGAAGCTCTCTGAGGCAGAGATCATAAAGCAAAGGGTAGCAAAGACAACTGCAAAACTTTCACAAATGAACAGTAAAATGAAGGAAGAGGAAAAGAGAGGGGGCACCAAGATCATGCCATTTGCAGGGGGATGATGCAGATTGTGGGGAGTGTGTAGAATAGGAAAAAGAAGATGAGGATGGGGGGTAACTAAAAGGGCAGCAAAATTTGTAGGAGAAATTGATTTGATTTGGTATTATTGTGACTATTTTGAAAGCGTTTTAGATGTATAATAGGTATTGTGGGAAAATTATAGTAGTTTTTAAGTATTGTGCAAGTATAGTAGATGTATTGTGGGAGTGTAATGTTGATTTGTGAGTATTGTGGAAGTGTAGTAGATGTATTGCGGGAATGTTATAGTGGTTTGTGAGTATTGAGGATGTGTAGTAGATGTGTATTGAGTTTTGGAGAGTTGTGGAAGTGTAATAGTAGTTTGTGAGTATAATGGAAGTGAAGTTTATGTGTATGGGGTTAAATAAATTGAGGGTGAGTGTGGTTGTGGAGAAGAGAGAAAAGTTAAGGGAGGAGAGTGAGAAGGGTTAGGGTTAGGGTTAGGGTTAGGGTTAGGGTTAGGGTTAGGGTTAGGGTTAGGGTTAGGGTTAGG
>BRYA01000160.1:0-10013 GCA_030267965.1 Triparma columacea | reverse complement strand
GCCCAAATCCCACGTCGAGCCAGTCTCGGTCGACCCCGTCGAGCACATTGTGGAGGGTCAGGAGAGGACAGCAGTTCCGATGTGGAGGAGACTGATGTCGACGTCGAGGTGGGCAAGGCGAAACGTATCGCGGTCGAGGAGGCTGCGGAGGTTTTGAGAGGTGAGAAGTGGGGAAGGGGGGAGGAGCCTGTGCTTTGCAAACCGTCCACATCCTCGTCCGTCCCGCATCCTCATTCAAATCCTCATCCACGTCCTTGTTCATGTCCTCCTTAACGTTCATGTTCTCACCCACGTCGAACGCCGCACCCCCCGCACTCCACCTACCTTACAACCCCCTTCCGCTCCACAGTCGTCTCCCCCCTTGTGGCCGACGAAGCAATTCACGTAAACACGCGCCAGGGTGACGAACATTTCCACGGCATGTCTGATGTGGAGAACAATCTTCCTCTCTACAGCGTTCTCAACAAGGATCAGGCGGAACTCAACGCTGCTGCTGCTCCGACTGACTCCTCCGAGTGGTTGCAGCACAAAATTGAGACTGCGAAGCAAGAGTGTGGGCGCCTCACTGCACCCAAACTTGTAGTGCGTCATGAGGAGGGGTACAGCTGCTTGGACAAGAGCAGGGCTTTGAATGAGCTCAGTGTCGACCAGGCTTTACGAGTGAGCGCTTCAAGGCTTGAAATGGTTCACGGACCACAGCTAGTCTCTGCTTTGCTTGGGGATACTGCACTCATTCAAGTGACCCCCCCCTTGCAACTGAAGATCGAGGACGGAGGTTGCGTGGGTTTAAGAGCTGAGTACAAAGCGCTACCAGGCTTTGAGGTGACGGGGAGCCTTCGCTCGAGCTCTATTCCCTGGTCGCCATGTCCGCAGGAACAACTTGCAGCTCCTGGTGTCGCCGTCGGTGCTGCTGTGGGCAACGAGCACCGAGAAAACGTGTCTGGGAAAAGGGCCGATGAAGGGGAAGGACAAGGTGAGTACGCAGGAGGTAAAGGAGATCATTCAGCCTACTAAAGACCCCTGTGTGACTGTCAAAAAGGCAATTCATTGGACACTAACCCTCAAATCCAACTCATTTCGCTTCGCTCATCAGAAACAAATGTCAAGGACGTTAAGGCCTTTAGGGCAGCTTTATCGAAAAGCGATGCCTACGACGCCCTCCTCGCAGGGGGGATGGGCGAGCTCCTGCTTGACGACAAGTTGACACCACTCGACAACAAAATTGAAAAGTGTGGGCAGAATGCAGCAGAGCGGATTATTTTCGTTTATGAAGGTGAGCATTGAGGAGAAGTTTAATTGCATCATGAATAATGCGACCATACCGGAGCAACGCTAGATCACCCCGATTTCCTCCTCATAAAAACACTGCTGCCGTCCCGATGCGACTGTAACGCAAACTAATGAAAACAAATCGTGATTTGCTTCGCTCCTTGCTTTTCTCCCCACAGATCAAGAGAAGAATGACAAGGAATCGAGGGCACTGACGGCATGCAAGGTACAGTGTAAGCCCTACGAGCTTGTTAACAACATCGGGAAGGACGATCCCTTAGAAGGAGGTGCAATACTTCTCGACGATAGCAGTGCAAAGTTTGGGCAACAACAGCTGAAGATGAAGCATGAATTAATGAAAGCTTCGGAAGTTGAGGAGCTTTGTACCGTTTCATCTACCAATAAACTCTCCTGCTCATGTAGAGTAGATAACGCCGAAATAGGCGCCTTCGTTGCTTCAAAACGGAGTGTGAGGCGAGAAATTGTCAACTTAGTGTTGAAGGAATGGGTTGGTCGAGGGGACGGACGAGGTGAGTACGCGTCGAGAGGCCGAGTAATAGGCAGGCATTTTGGTCGTTCGTTGGTCAATAGGGAACATTTTGGGGTGGTGTTTCTAATTCTCATTTTTTTGGTCGCACCCTGCACAGCCTCAGAAAATGAGGCAGAAAATTCCGGCCTTCAACCTCAAGCTGGAATTGAAATATTCAACTTGAGCATTTTCGACGCTTCCGTAGGCGTTCCTCTCTTGAAGGAGGATGCTATTAGAACCGCCAGGCTACCGGCTACTCTGCGGCCCGCTAAATGCACGACCCGCGACGGGCTACTTTCAAAGCTCAACGTGACCAAGTGCGAGGCAGCAGTCATCATGCCCCCTATTTCGAAACGACCAATGGGTCTTATCGACGGTGGCGTAGCGGATAGGATCAAAAGGAGCAACTACTTCGAATTTGAGGACGCTGCTGTTAAAAACATGGCCGCGTCAGATCCTTATCAAGTCAGTCACGGCCTCCCCCGCCTGCCCCACTCCGGAGGGTTTGTAGAGGACGTTAGCTCTGATGTGGAGGAGCCTGCCGTCGACGTAGATGCGTGCAAGGCGGATAATTTCGTAGGTGACGAGGCTGTGAAGGTTTTGGAAGGTGAGAAGAGGGGAGGGGGAGGGGGAGGGGGAGGGGGAGGGGGAGAGGGGGAGAGGCGGACTTGGAGGTTCTCCTGCGGGGAGGCCAGTCTGGAGGACCTGTTGGACCAGACGGCAGACGACGAGGAGGAGGGCGGCAACAGCTTGTATCTTTGCATGTTCTCATTAACCCTTCCTTTCATCAACTAACCCCTTTGACCCCCCTCGACCCCCCCCCTCCCCCAATTCCTTCTCCGACCACCATCAGCCTTTTATCCCCCCGTTGTTGATGAGACATTTCCCATCCCCGTCAACACTCGCCTCCGCAATGTGTGTGACAAACATTTTCCCGATTCTCAAGTGATGAACGACAACAACTCTCGAAACAAATGCCTCTGTGACCTCGAGGAGAGGAGGACAGGCGTCCTCAACAACACCGGGCAAACTACTTCTGTCAAAGTCATGGCCACCCAAGTCCTCCATCGACCCAGTCTCGGTCGATCCTGTGGAGCACATCATGGAGGGTTAGGAGAGGACAGCAGCTCCGATGTGGAGGAGACCGACGTTGACATCGAGGTGGCTAATGACCCCAAAATAGTTGCCTCGGTCCCGACCAACCTAGACTCTGCTCCTCTTGGAGTTGAGGACGCCCCTTTGCAAGAGGACGCCCTTCCTTTGGCTCTTCCAAGCATGATGCGCTGGCTCCAGGGTGACAACATCGAAGCTTCCTCTTTGCACGCGAGTAGGGTTGTTGAGAAGCTTGTGGCTGCTACGACTAAAGCATTTGTGACGGTTCAAGGTAAGAGGAGGGGGGAGCTACGGTTAAGGAGGGGACATCGAGGTGTTATGCAGCAACTGTAACTTATGCAGCAACTGTAGCTAATGCAACGTCTCGCTTCTCTCCGCAATCGCAGCCTCCTTGCCCTTCCCCGCCTCGCAGAACCCCTACGCCCTCGTCGTCTATGATCCTACTGCGCAACCTGCACCTGAGCCCCCTGCACCTCTCACATGGTCAGACGGTCTCGTCTTGTTCTTCACGGCCCTCGACCTCTTCGCGACGGCTGCCTTCTACGTCATCAACCTCATGCCGAAGGCCTTCTCGTACAGGCTCAGGCTGAGTAGCAACTTCATCCGCACGTTCAACATCGTTATGCTCAACTGCATTGTGATGCAAGGCGCCGTCGCTCAGTCCTTCGGGGCGGGGAAGGTGAGCAGGACGGCAATGAGGACCCTCAAGGGGGAGAAGACGAACCAAGGTGGGGAGGGTACAGGAATCCTAGTCGGAGGGAGATCATTGGCTGAGGTGAACGTGGTCGATATGAATGGGCTGTTCAACACGGTCAGTAATAGTAATCATTACACAGCTGACAACACTGGCAACTCCATCATGGCGAATGGTGACACTGTGATTCTAGCTGTTGGGTCGTTTAAATGCTCAGAGGGGACTTGTGCAGATAATTGGATCATACTGTGGACTGATGACTTGAATGGAGAGGTCAAGTGTGTGGAGGACAACGCAAGCTGTGTGTTGGATGGAGAGAATCAAAGACAAGTGATGTGGGTGGAGGGAACTGGGAGTGCTACACTTATTCTCCGAGCTCTCACCTTCGACAAGGGGCATGCTAGTACTTACGGTGGAGGGGTTTACATTATAAGTGGTGCCATAGTGGACTTGGAGCTCTTAGTCTTCTCCAACAATAGAGCAGAAGGTACTAAAGGAGGTGGAGCAATTTATGTTGATGGTATTTATACTACTGTTAATATCTACGGAACAAGCTTCAATGGAAATACAGCAGACTTAGGAAAGGGTGATGATATTTACAACTATGCCGCAACCATCACCATCCACAATACGTGCCCTTCTCCCTACTCCTCCAACACTCCAATCCAAGGTAAGACAAGAATGAGGATTGTGTAGTCTGAAGAACCAATCCTAACCCCACAACTCACTTTACGTTACCGCTGCACCAATTCCTATTCCTACCTCTCTGCTTTCTCAGGGTCCGCTTTGGACACTTATGCCCGCATCGGCACCGTAGGGGGCAATAAATACTCCTTCACAGATTGTTTTACTCCCTGTGTTGCCACCACCTCACCATCTGATGATGGGTCGGATGGGAACTTCTACTGCATTAATGGTGGAGATGTTGGAGGCGGGTGGAGTGTGTATGGCTCATCTTGCACGTGCACTTCCTGCAACACTGGCTTCGGTGGTCCAAACTGTGTTACCTGCCCTACAGGCTATAGTGGATCACCTCCTGATGATTGCTCTCCTGATCCTTGTCAAGCCACATCAACCTCTACTGACGATGGGTCTGACGGCAACTTCTACTGCATCAATGGGGGGGACATTGGTGGGACTACTGGCTCCTGCACCTGTTCTTCTTGCAACACTGGGTTTGATGGTATTAATTGTCAGCTCACAGTACATAATGTGGTTGATATGGACGGGCTATTCAACATGGTCAGTAATTATGCTAATACTCTATGGGTGGATAACACTGGCAACTCCATCATGGCGAATGGTGATACTACGATTCTTGCTGTTGGGTTGTATAAATGCTCAGGGGGGACTTGTGCAGAGGGGACGTATGATATTATGCTGTGGACATATAACTTGAATGGAGAGGTCAAGTGTGTGGAGGACAACGCAAGCTGTGTGTTGGATGGAGAGAACGCAAGAAAGGGGATGACTGTGCAAGGAACTGGGAGTGCTGCACTTGTACTCAAAGCTCTCACCTTCGACAAGGGATATTCTAGTTCTGGTGGAGGGGTTTACATTTACAGTGGTGCCACAGTTGACTTGGTGCTCTTAGTCTTCTCCAACAATAGAGCTACAGGTAGTAGTTTTGGAGGTGGAGCAATTGAAGTTAGTGGTAGTGGAACTACTGTGAATGTCCACGGTTCAACCTTCATTGGAAACACAGCAGACTCAGGAAGAGGTGATGATATTTACAACTATGCCGCAACCTTCACCATCCACAATACGTGCCCTTCTCCCTACTCCTCCAATGTACCAGCGATAGGGTTTCCCTTGGACATTTTTAAATCGGGATCGGGAACAACTGTTGGAGGGTTCTACTTCTCCTACAGTTGCTTCTTCCTCTGTGAATCTGGTTCCCACAACCCAACACTTGGAGTCTCAAACTCTTCATGCGAGTTGTGTCCCCAAGGAAGTTACAGTACTCAAGGAGGTCTGACTTGTACTTCCTGTGAGAGGGGAAAGTTCATCGCATCGGAAGGAGCAACGTCTTCTTGCCAAGACTGTCCTGCTGGAAAGTATTCTGAACATTCTGGTGCCTCTTTATGCTCAGATTGCACAAAAGGAACGTACAGTCTTCACACAACTGCTACGGACAAGGATTCTTGTGTTGATTGTGAAGCAGGCAAGTACTCAGAGAGTCACGGTGCCACAGAGTGCAAGCCTTGCTCCTCTGGGAAGTTCAACCCTAATCCAGGAGCATCACACCAAGATGCCTGCACAAACTGTGAAGCAGGGACATATTCACCCCCTGCTTCAGCATCTTGTCCAGACTGTCCTTCTGGAAACTTCAGCTCCACTTCTGGACAATCAAATTGTGGAGCGTGCACAGCAGGTAGATTCAGCAATGTCACTCGGGCGACCAATGATACTGTTTGTGAAGCCTGTGAGGCTGGAAGTTACAGCTCCGTAGAGGGGGCATCTAGCAGCTCTGCCTGTCTTGAGTGCCCTATTGGGAAGGCCAGCTCAACCGTGGCTGCTTTTAATGTGCTTGCGTGCCATGCTTGCGAAGCAGGAAAGTATACTGTGCAGGCAAAATCAACGAATTGCCAAAATTGCACTGCTGGCAAGTACAGTTCCATAATAGCCGCAACAAGCGAGGACACTTGCACATCATGCTTCTTCAGAACATTTTCAAGCACTTTGGCAGCTAACAGCTCGGACTCATGCCTGCCCTGTGAAAACGACAGCGCTCCCCTGGTCACTGAAGGCGCCACAACATGCCCCAAATGTCCAAGTGGAGAGGTTTCCAGCTCCAGCTCAGGACAGACATGCCAGGAAGGTGGGGCGCGTGTCTGTAATCAGAATGAGTACCTTGATCAGAGCAAGTGTCACATGTGCAATACAAATCACAACATAATGGTTCTGTGCTACTTTATCATCTCTTTGCTTGGAGTTGCCCTACTTATTGTCCACGTTTCACAGAGTCACACTTACATACACAGCATCAAGACCCTCACAACATTCTTCCAAAACTGCGAGGCTGCCACCCTGATAGACCTCAGCCCTAAGAGCTGGCCTCTGCTTACGAGGAGAGTTCTCCCCTTCCAGTTGCCTTTAGAGGACTCCTACTGTCTCTCTACAGCAACTGGCATCGCCTGGAACTTTCAGCACCACTTTTATACCACCCTTTATGTACCTCTCACCATATTTTCTATTTTATTATGGTTACACAGAAAGCAACAGAAGACAACAGCACGTCTGAAAATAGCATCATCTCTTGTTGTCCTCACTACTATCTGGTATACTCCTGCTTTGAGGCTTGCCTGTTCAACCTTTGACTGCTATGAGGATGTGGAGGGGAATAGAGTACTTTCAGCAGATCCCTCAAAAAGCTGCGAGCTTACTTCACCAGAGTATCTAGTCATGCTGGCCCATGGCGTAGCAATCACTATTTTTGTTGGAATTGGCTACCCTATCTTCATTTTCAAGGCTCTTCAAGGAAAAAATGTCGACCTCAACAGTGATGTCAGCAATTCTTCTTCACTGTATTTCTTCTGCTGGGGCTACAAGGACGACCATCTCTGGTATGACGCTTTACATTTGGCAAAAAAGGCGATAATTGTGTTTTCTACTCTACTCCCTGGCACCATGGCCCAAGCTTTGAGCCAGTTAGTAGTCAATCTTGCTTTTCTTCACTTCCTAATCTACAAGAAGCCTCAATATTTTTCTCCATGTATTAAACTCATGAACAAGGGCTTCACAAACTACAGCTTTTTCCTCATTTCAGAAGCAATGGCAACCTTCTTCTCTACAATTATGTCGGTTATTGTATTGATAGCATCCTTTCCCCATTCAAATGATTCCTTATTGAGGATAGTATACCCTGTAATGATGGGAATGCTTGCTTGCTTTTATACTCTCTTCTACCTTGAAGAACTCCAAGTGAGTGAGTGGGTGAAAACCCCTGAGACAATAAGCGTTGCAGCAGTCACCCAAAATGAGAAGTCACCCAAAATTCCATATGCAACACTCGGTTTCCATGATTCTACTAATGTGCAGCACTGCAACAGGCACTCATTAAAAAAGATCCTTCCTATCGTAGATAATGGGATACCCAGAGTATCAAGTGGAAATTGGGAAAGTGTCTTGAAGGAAGAAATGGAGGCACGATTAGCCTCTAACGAGGATGGTGGTATATCAAGGCAAGCATCTATTGCAGCACCAGTTCCAGATGCTCCGCCTAACACTAGAAAAGATTGGACAAAATCTTCAAGATCAATAGCACCAGCTCCAGATGCTCCGCCTAACACTAGAAAAGATTGGACAAAATCTTCCAGAAAAGATTGGACAAAATCTTCAAGACCAGCAAGTTTAACAAAAACATCAAATACTGATGAACCCAAACATGGTGTGAAATTCAACAAGGCTGTCGAAATGGCAAAGAAAAGGCTAGAGGCACAAATGATAAAGGAACTGGCTGAAAAGGAAAAGAAGAAGAACAGCAAGAGGGACAGCGCTGTAATAATGGCAAAGAAAAGGCTCGAGGAACAATTGGCTGAAAAGGAGAAGGTAGAAGAAGAAAAGAAAAGACTTGAAGCAACACAGGAGAAAGAGGAGGGAGAAATTTTTGATCCAGTTATGGCAATCTTTCAGATGGCAAATGATAAAGAAAAGAAGAAGGAAGAAGAAAAGCAAAAAGAAGAACAAAAGGAAGACCCGAAGCCTGTTTTACAGCAAGATTTTTGGAAAATGTAGGAACTTTGCTTGAAGATAGTCATATAAAAACCTACTGAAATAAAAGACAACTGCTGGAAGTAGAGAGAGTGTAAGGAGGGCAAGTGTTGATGCTGATGCTGAGAGTGGTCTAGCAGGTAATTTGAGGGCAAGTATTAGGAGAGCAAGTGTTGGAGGCACTGATGGTGGAGATATGGTAGGGGTAGGAGGTGAAAAGGCAAAAGTAAGCAGTGTTTTGCAGATGGAAGATGAGGATAGGGAGTGACTAATAGAGCAGCAACATTTGTAGGAGAAATTGATTTGATTTGTTATTTTTGAGAATATTGTGTTAGTGCTTTAGGTATATGTTGAGAACTAAAGGCAGTGTTATCGTGGTTTGTGAATATTGTGAAAGTGTAGTAGAAGTATGATGGGAGTGTGAAAGTGTTTGTGAGTATTGAGGATGTTTAGTAGATGTGTATAAAATTTTGGAGGGTTGTGGCAGTGTTATAGTGGTTTGTTAGTGTTTTGGAAGTGTTATTAAATGTATGGAGTTTTAAAGAATTGTGGAAGTGTTATATTGGTTTGTGAGTATAATGGAAGTGTAATGGATGTGTATGGGGGTGAAAACAGGAGGGTTAGTGTGGTTGGTGAAGAGGAGAGAGAAAAAGAAAAGGGTGAGAATGGTGGTTTGTGAGTATAATGGAAGTGTAGTCGATGTGTATGGGAATGAAGAAAAGAAGTGTGAGTGTAGTTGTGAAGAAGTGAGAGGAGTTAAGGAGTGAGAGTAGAAGAGAGGAGGGTATAAGGTGGAATGATGTGTGTGAGTGTAGTAGATTTTTATGAAGATGAATTAAAGAAGGGTGAGTGTAGTTGTGAAGAGAAGAGAGAGGAGTTAAGGTGAGAGAGTATAAGAGAGGAGGCATAAGGTGAAATGATGTGTGTAAGTGTAGTAGATGTGTATGAAGATGAGTTAAAGAAGGGTGAGTGTAGTTTTAGAGAGGAGTGAGAGAAGTTAAGGAGAGAGAGAGTAGAAGAGAGGAGGATATAAGGTGGAATGATGTGTGTAAGTGTAGTAGATGTGTATAAAGATGAATTAAGGAGGGTGAGTGTAGTTGTGGAGAGGAGTGGGAGGAGTTAGGGAATGAGAGTAGAAAAGAGGAGGATATAAGATGGAATGGTATGTGTAAAGGTAGGGTGTGTGTAAGAGTAAAGTGAATGTGAAGGTAAAGTGTGTGAAGGGTGTAAAGGGTTGTGAAGGGTGTAAAGTGTGTGAAGTGTGTAAAGAGTGTGAAGTGTGTAAAGGGTGTGAAGGGTGTAAAGGGTGTAAAGTGTGTGAAGGGTGTAAAGGGTTGTGAAGGGTGTAAAGTGTGTGAAGGGTGAAAGGATACGATAACCGTTACTTTTTGATCTGGTAGTAAAGTGTGTGTAAAGAGTAAAGTGTGTGTAAAGAGTAAAGTGTGTGTAAAGAGTAAAGTGTGTGTAAAGAGTAAAGTGTGTGTAAAGAGTAAAAGGTGTGTAAAGGGTAAAAGGTGTGTAAAGGGTAAAAGGTGTGTAAAGGGTAAAAGGTGTGTAAAGGGTAAAAGGTGTGTAAAGGGTGTGAAGGGTGTGAAGGGTGTGAAGGGTGTAAAGGGTGTGAAGGGTGTAAAGGGTGTAAAGAGTGTAAAGGGTGTAAAGGGTGTAAAGGGTGTAAAGGGTGTAAAGGGTGTAAAG
>BRYA01000159.1:57209-70803 GCA_030267965.1 Triparma columacea | reverse complement strand
CCCTAACCCTAACCCTAACCCTAACCCTAACCCTAACCCTAACCCTAACCCTAACCCAAACCATAACCCTAACCATAACCCTAACCCTAACCCTTCCTTTCCCTACCTCACATCTCCCCCCTTTCACCGCTTCCTGTCCCCCTCCTCATCTGATCCCTTCTCCTTCATCTCTCCTGATACCAACCATTAACTAAAACACACTCTCTTAACGCTGTATCTCCCTGCAAAACAACTACGCAACCCCCCAACAGCCTTACTTCTTTTTTCTCCCCTTCCACTCATTTACACAATACTCTCCCCACACACACCTTTCCCTTACCCTCAACCTCCCACCCCCACATCCAACAAACCTCTTTATCATAACACACTACTAAAGAGCAAAGCATATAACAAAGCAATGCAAAGCGTTGAGCGAAGCGTTCAACAGCAATGACACAAGCAAGCGATCTATTAGTCACTAATATACCAAATAAAATCAATTTCTCCTACAAATGTTGCTGCCCTATTAGTCAATCCCCATGCTCATCTTCTTTCGGCACTACACTGCTTACTTTCACTTTCCCACCTCCTAGCCCTGTAATATCTCTACCATCAGCGCCTTCGACACTTGCTCTCCTAATACTTGCTCTCAAAGTACCTGCTAGACCACCCTCAGCTTCAGCATCAACACTTGCTCTCCTAACACTCTCTATCTTTCTAGCATCTCCATCTGATGGAATAAACTCTACAGGCACAGAAGCTTTCAGAACGTCAGTAAACCAGTCTTGTTTCTCCTCTTCCCATTTAGCCCAGCTTAACTCAACCCATTTCTTAACTTCTCCTTCAATTGGGACCCAATGATGCCTTGAGCGAGTAAATATCAGAAACTTTACTTTATCTTTTTCTCCTTCAAGGAAATATGCCATTGACCTATCCTTCCCTTTCTGTGTGCTCCAGAAGGTGTGCCAGTACTTCCTCTCAATGTTCAAAAAGAAGACAGCAAAGCATAAGGTAGTTATTAATATAAAATACCTCTCAATTGATGATGCAATATCAATAGCTCTCTCACCAACATGAGGTGAAGCTATATATATTGACACTGGGAGGCTTCCCATTGTCAACAAAAAACCAAACAACCAATATGTTCCCCCGACTTCATTAGGATGTCTAAACTGCACCATTGAAGTGAAGTCTACAATGATCTTTGCCAACACTCTGCAAAAAATACTATTCACAATCTCTAAGTTACTTCCCAATGGTATCCAGTACCAAAAATCTCTCCTCAATATCTTAACCAACAAGTACAAGCCAAGGTCAGCTCCAATGTAGAGAAAGGCCCAACTACCTCCCATCAACCCAAGAAGAACTATTGTTGTACACCTTATGAGAAGCATCCCTGCTGACAAGAGCAACATAGACGTAAATACTACTGTTCTCGTGCTTGCTTTTGCAGGTATATATCCATAGAAGTCTGGGGATGCTTCTCTATTAGCAGGGTCTGTGTCCCAGTCATAACTTATTGTTGCAGAGGCAAAGCCTGTTGTAATTGCTGACACTGCTACTGAAAGCCATGCTGAAGCTCGAATCTCTTTGTCGCTGGTTGCTATTGCCATAAGTTGGATGATCACTCCAGGGATTGCCTCAGCAAACATCTCAATCACTTTCATGAATGTCATCTCCAACATTGGGTCACCTGCAGCCCCAATCTCTTGCTTTGCTCCAGTTGCAACTCTATAAGCATCAACAGCAGGCTTGTACCCAAGCAAGATTGGAACCCATTCCCTAAGTACCCTCTTCATCCCCAACGTCCTGTTCTGTGTCCAAACAACAAACACCTGGAGCCCAATTGACGCTACCAAACTTGCCAAAGAAGCTTTGAAGTACCCATACTTCTTATCATCCCAAAACATGTAAGTCACATACACATCAGTTAGCAAGTCAGTCATGCTTGTGATAGCACCAACAGTCACTCTTGCCTTCAATCCCCAAGGGACTTCCTCCATCAGCTTGAAGCCAATCGTCTCGAGCATAGGTCGGAACCAGCCATACTCTTCGTCAAGCTCCTTCAGAGCAGGGAACTGGTGCATCCACTCGTCAACAGCGGATTGCACCTGTGTATTCACTGCCAATGTTGACGCTAGGCTTTCGCCGATCTCCTTCCCGTCCTTCTTCTCCAGGTCCTTGGCTGCCCCCTCCACCTTCCTCATCCTGTGCAGCTTGTTCTCAATGACGGCAGCCAACATCACCTCGACAAATGAGTACTTCTCTACAGCCTGCCTAAGAACATAGTTTGATCCTACAAATAGCCTCACTGCCTCCTCCTTTGTCATTCCCTTCTTCCTGAAATTTAATGCAACCAACAGTTGCTCACCCAACAATTGTCCTATTTTTTTAGGATCTAAATCTGCATAGTCTTGTTCAGTATCATTCACAGCATGTGAAGCACTTAGTGCGCCTCCATTGTCCAAGCCAACACTTGCTCTCCTTATACTTGCTCTTAAAGCACCTGCTTGACCACTATCAGCCACAGCATCAACACTTGCTCTTCTCACACTCTCTCTCCTTCTAGCATCTCCATCTGATGGAATGAACTCAACTGGCACCAAAGCTTTCCTCACGTCAGTAAACCACTCTGGTTTCTCTTCTTCCCATTTAACCCAGTTCAACTGCACCCATGTCTTAATTTCTCCTTCAATTGAGATCCAGTGATGTCTTGAGCAATCAAATACCCCAATCTTAATAGCGTCGCTTTCCCCTTCAAGGAAATAAGCCATAGTCATATCCTTTGAGCTCTGTGTGCTCCAGAAGGTGTGCAAGTACTTACTTTCAATGTTCAAAAAGAATACAGCAAACCAAATGGTAGTTATTAGTATGAAATAGTTCATAATCAATGATGCAATATCGATTGCTCCCTCATCAACATAAGGTGAAGCAATATATATGGACGTTGGAAGGCTTCCTATTGTCAACAGAAGACCCAACAACCAAAAAACTCCTCCAACTTCATTAGGATGTCGAAAGTGCACCATTGAAGTGAAGTCCACAACGATCTTTACAATTACTCTCATCGAAATACTATTCAGAATCTCTAAGTAACCCCCCCCTGGCATCCAGTACCAAAAGTCACCTCTCAATATCTTAACTAATAAGTAGAAACCAAGGTCAGCGCCAATGTAGAGAAAGGCCCAACTACCTCCCATCAACCCAAGAAGTACTATTGTTGTACACCTTATTAGAAGCATTCCTGCAGTGAACAGCAACATTGACACAAATACTACTGTTCTCTTGCTTGCTTTTGCAGGTATATACCCATAGAAGGCTGGTGTTTCCTCTCTCTTACGAGGATCTGTGTCCCAGTCATAACTAATTGTTGCTGAGGCAAAGCCTACTGTAATTGCTGACACTGCAACAGAAAGCCATGCTGAAGTTCCAACCTCTTTGTCAGCGGTTGCTATTGCCATAAGTTGGATGATCACTCCAGGGATTGCCTCAGCAAACATCTCAATCATTTTCATAATTGTCATCTCAAGCATTGGGTCCACTGCAGTCCCAACCTCTTGTTTTGAACCAGTTGCTACCCTATAGGCATCAACAGCAGGCTTGTAACCAAGCAAGATTGGAATCAACTCCCGCACCACCCTTTTCATCCCCAACTTCCTGTTCTGTCCCCAAACAGTAAACATTTGTATCCCTATGGATGCCACCAAACTTGCCAAAGAAGCCTGAAAGTACCCATACTTCTTATCTTTCCACAACTTATGTGTCACATACACATCAGTCAGCAAATCAAGCATGCTTGTTCCAGCACCAACAGTGACCCTTGCCTTCAAGCCTAAGTTAGACTTCATAAATAGATTCATAACTATCTCCTCAAGCATGGGCCTTAACCACACTTGTTCATTCATAACCTCCTGCACTTCAGTGAATTGATGGGCCCACTCATCTACAGCATGAGCAGCAGACAAAGTAGTCAACATGACTGCTGTCATTGCACTCCCAATCTCCCACCCCCTGGCTTCCTCCTCACTCTTAACTTCTCCCTCATTTGTCGCTCTCCTTTTAAATTTGTTCATAACCACAGCAAACAGCAGTGTTGTCATGAAACTGTGCTGCTCCGTAGTCTCTTTCAGTGCCCCATTGGCAACAATAAACCCCCTCACAGCCTCTACCTTACTGTCCCCAAAATGCCTTTTCTTCACTCTCTCCATCAGCTGCTCTCCAAACCTCCTCCCGTCCTCTTCCCCAGCTTCTGTGCTCTTCAGAAGGTTGTCAAAGTAGCAAGCAGCATCATTGGCGATGCCCAGGTGCTCAATTACGCTCTTTTTGCTAACAGCCTTTCCTAAACCCTTATGTCTAGTCATCATTTCTACTTCTGTCTTCATCTGGCCAGCCTCTGAGAACCTTACAGCTGTGAGATGCCCTTTATGTTCAGCTGTGATTACAAGTGTTTTGTTGTTAAGTCTATGAATCACAAGCTGGGATTCAACTCCACTTTCAAAGTCCCAGAAGAATGCTGCAACTTCCTTGTGGGATGATCTCACAGTTATTGAAGTCTTCCCCCATCCCATTCCCTTCTCTGCCTTTATCAATGTCTGTCCAGACAACCTACTACTGATCTCTTGAGCTCCCACTACCTCGTCAAAGTGACTTTCAACCCCTGGTGCTCCCTCAATTGTAATCTCCTCAAACATTTCAATGATCTGCTGTCTGTTGAAGAATTCAATCTCTTTGCTCTTGTCAAACTTCTTTCTCAAGTCTGAGACTTGTGCAAGAAACCTTGGTGCAAGCTTGTTCACAATGGAGGAGAAGAAAACACCACCAAGGTCTACCTTTGTTGTAAAAGTCACTGATGTTTGTGGCACATCTCCAATAGGGTCAAGTGGCTCAAACACCCATACTGTGTGAATCTTCACTAAAACATTCCCAGCCTTTACTGGAAAGTCTTCTTGAAGTTGGTCTGTATCTGTAACATCAATGATAACTTTGCCGTCATCTTGCTTGAACCACGTCATTTTACTCCGACTATCACGAGGAGCAAACCGTGGGATGCCAAGATCCCTTGTTAAGAAGTAGTAACAGGTGTGATTGCTTATGCTGCTGACACTATACTCTGTGATTCCTCTTTCTTTCGATGTTCTTTTGAACTTTCTAGAATCCATAAACTCATGAGCAGCACACTCCTCCACACTCGCATCAACTATAGTTGTGGCAAAACCAGTCCCACTGCTTGCCCCATCAACATGCACTAGCTTCATCTTGACCTTCTCATCAGGACTCTTCAAATCATCAAAATTCCTCTCCTCCTTGCACTTCTCATAGAATTCCTTCCCCTTCCTGATAGCATCCTTCTCCTCCTTTGTATAGTCTTGGGGCTCATTCTTGATAATGTTGGCAAGAGAGACCAGTGCAGCTTTATCAACCTCTTCGTCTTTCCTCAAGGCATCAGAAACATCATACAGCGCCTTTAGTCCAAGAGGGATCTTTTTGTTGATGAGAGTGACGGGAATATACCCTCCTGCATCAGCATATTGCAGAAGTTGTATTTTGCACTGTGGCATGTCTCCTGTTGACTTAATGTTGCTGGCAATGAAGAATGCCTTGGTTATTCCTCTGACGAGCTTTCCCACATTTCCTCCATAGTCAACATCTTTGTCAACGGAGCAGCACGCTACAGTTATGCTGCCATCGTGATTTCTTTTCCAGACATGCTTAAACACAAACTCTCTCTTGTGCAGCAATGATGGCATTGTCTTGACCGTAGCGAATAATTTTTCGTTTATCCTACCTTTCCCCTCTCTTATTTCTAACCTTGCAGGGTTGCCTGCGTCTCTGCTTATTGCGTTTCTATCCCTACTGCAATACTCAAAGTAGTATGCAGCAGCCTCCTCTGCAGAACAATCAGCTACCCCCCGTGCTGTTCCCAAAGCAACAATTCTCTCATCACCTTTCTCTTGCTGCTTGAACATGATCTCCATCTTCACTCCCTCATAAGGTGACTCGAGAGGTCTCCACCCTCCTTCCTCCTCCTCACTAAAGAGCTTCTCCAACTCCCTAAACACCTTCTTCTGGTCCTCCTCCAACTCAGCACCCTCCCTCATCCTCTCCACCAGAACCCCCCTTACCTCAGCATCAACCTCCTTCCCGTTCCTCCTGAACTTCTTCTGCAACCTGTTGGCCTCAACAAGCGCATTCTTTGCAAGGTAGTCAATGGCATTGTCCATCACTGTCTTATGAATGCCACTAAATTTCAGATCAACTGTTTGAATGCGTGTCACTCTACAGACATTTGGGGCAACCTCGGTCATGATGTAGATTCCTCTTGTTACTCCAATTACAAAGCCGTCCTTGCTAAGGTTGGTGAAGCTTGCCCCATAATATTCACCCAAAGGCACAAATCCTAGCATGTATGCAGTCTGACGATTGTCCAATTTTATCTCCTTCCACACAAACCAATTCTCAAAAAGTCGATTGGTGGCAGCAGGGACCTTCACGCCAACATGACAGTGCATGCTTCTAGTTCCCTCGAAATCATTCCTGATCACCCATGGTAAGTTCCCATTATTTTTGAATTGCCTCTCAGATAGCGCAAATGTGTCAAACAGAAATTCCTCTGCCAATACACCCTTTGCTGACTTGTCCAAAGTGACCTCAAAGGCTGCCCACACGTTGTCCTCCTGTCTCCACAGGAACTTGTCAATGCCCTCCTTCAGTGTCCCCTTGATTCTCTTCCCTTTTGTGTGAAGTTCCTTCTCTAGGCTCCCAACCCTCTCCAACATTGCGTCCTCCTCTCTTGTCAGAGGTGGTGCCCTCGGCATGATCTCCTCCACAAAGTGTCTTTTCCTCCTCTCATCAATGAGACCAGGCTGTCTGAACTTCTTCCTGACCTCCTCTATAATACCCTTTACTGCTGCATACGCAGCCTTGGCGTCTCCCTTCTTGATCCTGCCACTGTTCCAGCCTTCAACCCTAGATCTCGTGGATCTCACACTCTTAAAGGTTTTGACTGTGCGAACATGAACTTCAGGTTTCATCTCTGTTGCTCTCTCCTCTGCCTTAAGAGTTCCCACCATGGTGATTGCAGTTTGTCCAAACTCAAAATCAGTGAAGCTGAGCTCGCCCTTAATGACACCTCGTTTGACAGTCTTGGTCTTTATTGACGCTAGAATTTTGACAAGCATCGCAGTTGCCTCATCAGAAAGGTCATCCTCGTCGAGGGATGTTAATTCCATAATGCTCGTCGATTCGTCGGGAGAGACGACGCTGACGTCTAGGAGAAATTCAACAAACTTGTTCCTGCTGCTGTAGTGCTGCCAGTAGACGAGTCTGTGAACGACTCCTTCCTCTTCGTCATACTCCTGAAGGGTCTTCCTTCGGAACTTGCCCTGCTCACAATCGGTGAGGAGAAAGTCAATGATCTTGTCGCGCTCGTCATGGAATACATCAGCAAGCCCCATAACCTTCACATTGACGCCGGTAGAATTGTCAATGAGGCCTTCAATGGCTCCTCGGTCATCCAGAAGCTTGACAAGTTTACCTTGTTCGAGACCAAGAGCTGTGTAATCGATATCTACGGGACTGTGTATTGCGGAGGGTGTTTGATTGGGGCTGGAGTGGGGCAGCGGGGGGTCTTTATTCCTGACGGTGTTGTCAGGATCTAATGTCATGGACTGAGCGGTGGTAGTGGCGTGGCTGACAGTCACAAGGCCGACTGGCGTGCGGCCGGGAGTCGCGCACCCGACAGCAGGTGGTATAGCGCTTAGATTGTTCTCACGGTCTATTCTACCGTTTAAGGGATCATCGGAAACTCCGGCGTTGAAATTTTCAAATCCAGGTTGAAGATGAGGTTGGCCAGAAATTTCTGGGGGTGGTTTTGGGGGAATTGTTGGTGAAAAAGGGTCAAAAAAAGGCAAGAATCTGAGACTCCCTCGGAATGGCTTCCCAGCCCTTCCCTGAACAATCAAAATAATCTACTCTTCGTCTACACGACTACGCAAACTCACCTCGTCTAGCATCCTCATGAGAGCTTCTAGAGACTGCGAAGGGGACAACATTGTTGTAAAAGTGAGAAAAAGATACAAAGTTTCAACGCTTCCTCCCGCACCGCTCCCGATATCTCCTACAGTACTAAATTGTGCTCTTTCTTTTCCGCCTCTCAACGCACAACTCACCTTGTCCGGCGTCCTTATGACCATTCTCAGAGTCTGCGGTAATGGCGATTATGGTGTTTGTTATGTTAGTCAACATGAAGAGATATCAACGCGTGCTCCTCGTTTCTGTGTAGCATATCAAGCGCCCCACGCGGTCGCTGGAGACGGAACCCATGCGGTCGCCAGAGACCCATGCGGTCGCCGCAGACGGAACCAATGCGGTCGCCGCAGACCGGCCCGCGTGCGCGTGCGCCGCGGCCGCCGCTCGTTGAGCTCGACGCCGAGGGTCAGACCCTCCGCGAACGGCTCCGCGCGTTCCGCACGCAGGCGGTGAGAAAAAACTACAAAGTTTCAACGCGCCCTCCCGCGTCTCTCCCGCTCTCCCCTAGAGTATTAAAATGTGTTTTTCTTTTCCGCCTCTCAACGCACAACTCACCTTGTCCGGCGTCCTTATGACCATTCTCAGAGTCTGCGGTAATGGCGATTATGGTGTTTGTTATGTTAGTCAAAATGAAGAGATTTCAACGCGTGCTCCTCGATTCTGTGTAGCATATCAAGCGCCCCACGCGGTCGCCGGAGACAGAACCCATGCGGTCGCCGCAAAAGCGCCCCATATGGTCGCCGCAGACGGAACCCATATGGTCGCCACATGAGCGCCACATGAGCTCCCCATGAGGTCACCGCAGAAGGAACCCACGCAGTCGCCGGAGACAGATCCCATGCGGTCGCCACAGACCGGCGCGCGCACGCGTGCGCCGCGGCTGCTGCCCGTCGAGCTTGATGCCGAGGGCCAGACTCTCCGCGAACGGCTCCGCGCGTTCCGCACGCAGGCGGTGAGAAAACTACAAAGTTTCAACGCGCCCTCCCGCGACTCTCCTGCTCTCTCCTAGAGTATTATATTGTCCTTTCTCTCTTCCGGCTCACAACGCACAACTCACCTTGTCCGGAGTCCTCGTGACCATTTTCAGAGTCTGTGGTGCATGTAATGGCGATTATGGTCTTTGTTAGTCAAAATGAAAAGATTTCGACGCGTGCTTCAACATGTCGTCTCCATTTCCCTTCACAACATCACACGTCTCCACCGTACAAATCCCTGACATGACTCTCTCACCTTGTCCAGCGTCCCCATGAGGTCTTTCAATTGACGAAGACGGAGTAACTTGCCTCTCATGGCCAAGATCGGGTACTGAATGGCAGTTATCGGACATCGGGTCATCAACCTGAAGTATATGGGTCTCCCTCGCACGCTCTTCTCTCAATCCTCGGGAATCGTTTTTCGTGTCCATGTGCAGTAAGCTGAACTATCGGGGGATTTAGAATCTGTGGGGGCATGGGTACGTTTGGTGAGAGTGAGAATACTTGCCGGTCTCGTCCCATCTTTGAGAGATATGTTGCCCTCGATCACTCAAGCCGGCATTTAGGCCCCTTCTGAGAATCCACCCACACACAACAGATTCCATCGCTGCCGCCTCTTCTCAGGGTCTTTTTGTTGTCACTTTCTGTTGATTTACGCCTCCTCCGCCCCACCGGCGCCTATATTCTTCCGTTGATCCTCCCCTCTAACCTACCTTCCCAGCACACGTCTTATAGCCCCACTCCTTCAAGGGGTGCAGTTCAAGGGACAGTTCTGTGGATTTGTATTTCACTTTGGCCGTTGTACGCCCACAGTTTGAGTGCTCCCGAAGCTACCCTTACGTTTCTCGGGCACAAATCCCTCGATAGTTGTCTATTTGATTAATATAGGGATCCACACACAATATGAAAACCCCTTCCCATAAATAAATTGCAGGATTGAATCCTCGACAAGTGAACTTTGGCTTCACTTTGTTTCGTTTAAGATTATCGCCATACCTTTCGATCCTTTACTTTAACCCTTTCCTTCTTTCTGTTGATTCCGCTCACTTTCTTTTGTGGACAAAAATCCTTCTACGCCGCAACATCATCGCGTTCCAGTCGATCACCGCCAAAGAGGGGATTTCCAACAAAAAAAAATGTGTCGTTTGACATCGGAGTAACATTGATCTTATTTTCAAGGGGTCGATGTCCTCGACGCCATCATCTTTCTTGTGGTCCTCGCTATTTCGATTGAACCATACTAACTAAATACTAACAAACTACTGTGACTTTGTTACTCCACTTTTCTCCCCCTCCACTTTGCTTTTCCCTTGCCTTTTTGTGATCAGTTGTTGCTTCGCTTTCTTCCTATTAGGCTGAGTACCAGTGCTAGTGTCGGTACTTGCCCTCTTGTTGGAAGATGCTAGTGCAGTGGCTGTTGCAAGAGTCGCCATTCCAGATGCTGCCGTGCCGTCTGTGACGAGAGGTTCGGGTAAGGGTTGATCAAGGTCTTCGCAAGTTTGGTTGGGCGAAGGGGGTCATCATCGACAGTCAGTCCGAGTTCTCACCTCCTCCCGATCCCGCGCCGTCGTTGCTACCGTGCTCACTGTTGCTGTCGTGTTCAGATGATCCATTCTCGCTCTCGCTGCTTTTCGACGAATTGGATCTGTCGGAGCTGCGGCGATGAGGCACAAAGCGAGGGGATGATGAGAGATGGGATGATGAGCGAAGCGGATCGAAAAGGGGGGCGGTATCTAAAGGAAGCTTGTCTTCTCACCTTCCCTGGTCTGAGTTATTATCACTATTGCTGTCGGCATTGCTATCGGTGCAAGAATTCGACTGCTCGCTGTCGTCGCTAATGAGTGATGTTTTGCTGTGTTTCTTCTTGGCGGGTGCATTGGTTGTGGTGGTAGGCGAAGGGCTGGGCGAGAAGTGGAACGGAGGGTTGTGACAAGCGAAGCAAGTCGCGTAAGGGGTTGCGTTAGTGGGTTAAAGTTGTCGAGTGGGTGGAGGAGGGGGGGATTGATGAGGCTAGAAGCGCTTACCTATCCGCAGCGCTGTCTTCACTTCTGTTGTCGCTACTCATAGAGCTGCTAGTGGTACTGACAAGTGATTTGTCATTACTACGGCTGATTTTGTTGACAGAGGAAGTGGTGGCGGGCATTGAGGTTTTAGAATCTGGGGAAGGGGGGGGGGAGGGGGGGGGAGGGGGGGGGGTAAGTTGTAGGCGAAGAGGCAAGCAAGGCAATATGAGGCAAGGTGAGACAAGGTGAGGAAAGGTGGCAAGCAAAGCGAGTCGCTGAGAAGGATGTAAAGTGTTTTGTGTCGTGCTGTTGGTCCATTCTCACCTCCAGCGAACCTGGATCCGATCGGCTTGAGGGCCGGGTGTGTATAATTCGTCGGCGCCGCCTTGGTGTTGGGGTCCTTGCTTGATTTGTTCTGCTGTTTCTGGTGAATCTTCAAGGTGTTGGCAGTAACCTGGGAGGACTGTGCCTTTGGCTCCGCCGTGACACCGTAGTTGCTGTTGCCGGAAACGTACGACTTCACGGTAGACGCAATGGCGGAGTAATTAACGAGCGTCTTGGTTACTTTCTTGAGAGTATTGTTATTCGCTGCGGCGGGAATTGAGCGCGCGGCGAAATGTGAGCGATGAGCGATGAGCGCGAAGATCTATTTAGCCGAGTTAGTCGTTCTCACCTCGAGTTGACAAGGCATCTGAGTCTGTGGAGGCGGAAGAAGACGCAGTGGGATGAATCACAGCAGCAGGAGCCAATTGGTGATCAAAAGGGGGAGCTGAAGGGTGGGTGGGGTGGAGGGGGTGGGGAGCGGTGTGCGCGTTAGGAGGAGGGATTGTGAATCGAGTTATTTTTACTTCTGTTTGGTCTTGATGGTCGATTCTCACCTTCACGCAGGTGTTCGGGGAGCAACCTAGCAGTGCCGGTTGCGGTGGAAGGTTGGTAAAACTGCGATATGGTCTCATGAGGCTGACTCCGTAACCACTGCTGGAAGTCGGAGGAGCTGGCACTGCGAGGGGGTGTTGAGAGGTCAGTAATGTTAGGTGATTATTGGCTTGTCTGTGTGAGGAGTTCTTGCCGCATCGACTCACCTGCCATAAAGCGGCTGAAGGGTGGGGGGGGGGGCTACAGGATGGCGAGGCGTGCAGAAATGATCGGGTTAGTTGATAAGATAAGTTCCAATGCTGCGCCATCCCTGCTCACCTTGTTCCTGACGCTGGGGCTGACGAGTGGTGGACTGACGAAGTGTGGTGGGCTGAAGAGTGGTGGGGAGAGAAGGAGGCTGAGGTCGCGACAAAAGACACGGCGAGAAAAGCGTATTGGCGAGGTATTGCGTTAGTGGTTCAATTTTCAAAATTGAAATGAGCAGTTCGACGTCTGCACGAAGCAAGTTGCAAGAAGTAGAAGCAACTCATTTCCGCACAATTACTACTGGGTCAAAGGCGTGCGTGCATTTTACCTCGTTTTTGCGACGATGCTCCTTCGCTCTTTGCCTATTCTCACCTGAGGTTGAGTCTGTGGTTGCGGCTGTTCAGGTTGAAGTTGGATGTAAGCACTGGCCTGGACCTGAGTCTGGAATTGCAAACCGCTCTCTTCGGGACCCAACAAAATCGCGTTAGACTCCCGGGCGCTCTTGAAGTTGCTGTAAAGGTCGTTGAGGCACTGCGCGGTTGGAGCGGGAGAGGAGCGAAAGTGAAGACAGAAGGGTTAGGGTTAGACTTGTGGGGTGGGGCCAATAGGCAAGAAGGGAGCTGGAGTGAACACGTAGCTGGATCCTCCGCTCGCTGAATCCTCCACTCGCCCCCCCCACCCCTGCACAGTTCTCACCTCTCCTGCGCTAGAGTAAGGAACTCGGTGACTGTCGAGGCCAAAGGGAGCGTAGTGGTTCGTGGAAGAGTCAGCGATGGAGACAGGGTCGTATCTGTAGAATCTGTGTGGGGGAGGGGGGGGGGGGGAGGGGGGAGTTAGTGGAAGAGGAGCAGAGCTAGGAGCGAAGGGGGGGGAGCTGCGAGGTACTACCCACATCCTCACCTGTTGAACGGAGAAATCTCATTGTCCTTGTCCGGCTACGTGAGGGGGGAAGGAGGGTTTGTAATTTGTTAGATCGTTGTGTGTTGCGTTCACCTTTTCTTCAATCTCACCTCCCCATTCTCGCCCTTTACGAACTTCTCCTCATCTACATCATCGTCCCCTTCTTCCATCTTAGAGGGAGCATACTCCTCGGCGACTTCTGGGGGCATCTCTGAGGTTAGCAAAGCAAAGCGAAAGTGGGTGCGAAAGAATACATGTAATGTTAGGATGGGAGGAAGTAATTTATACGGCTATGCGATGCTCGCCCCCTTTACGTCTATTCTAACCTTTGTCCATCTTCTTGTAGCAAGCCGCAATGAAGTCGAACTTGAGCTGGGGTGGAAGGGGGTGGGGAGGGGGCTTAGTTGGGGGGAGGGGGGGAGATTACAGGAACAAACGCCACCATATCCTCAACTCAGTATTATCAACGACCTCCTTACCTGCTTGAGGGAGGGCTTAAGCTTCTTCGCTCTGCGGTCGTTCTCGTCCGTCCGCATAAAGACGTGCTTCCCAATCGCCTTGCCAGCATACTAGATGGGGGGGGGGGGG
>BRYA01000159.1:6950-57174 GCA_030267965.1 Triparma columacea | reverse complement strand
GCGATAGAAAGTTTGTGGTGATGGTGCTTTTGCCGGGTGGGCATAGCTTCGATTCGTAGGACCGTCGTGACAATGTTGAGGAGGAGCGACGCGAAGACTTTTGATGAAGCATGATGCATAACCTCCCTTACGACTCGATGTACTCGACCAAAACTTCGACTGTCGCTTCAATCTTGTCTCTGCCACTTCTGCGACGCTCGTCGCTCCAGGGTGGAGCTTAAAGCGAATCAAAGCCTCACCTTCTTGCTAATCCTCATTGGTGCACAATAGAGCTGGACGGCCAAGAACGCCCGAAGCGTTGTGCCATTCGTACAATCGGGGACACAGCCCCATTCGAACTCCTGGATCAACCTCGCAGCGTAATCCTCCTCCTCCTTGCCCCACTGCGAGAGGCGAGGGTGAAGGTGATTGAAAAATCAGAAATGGGGGAGGTTAGAGCTCGTCATATAGAAGTAGTGTAAATAAATGTTGTATATATAGTTCAGTTGAAGCTAAAATCGGACGATAGACCCTCGCAAGAGGAGTAAATATAGGTGGAAGAGGGCACCCATTGTCGACATCAAGAAAACACAAGAAAAAACATTTCCGACGAAGAATACCCCGATAAACTACGGCTTTTCCTTGATTGAGCCTTATGTTCTAGCCTTTAAGACGATATTGTTGTCGAAATGTCTTCAATTTGTGGATATATTCATGAATTGAAGGGGCAGCTGCTTGTGAAGTTGGCCTCAAAATAAATCTAGAAGACGTGAAAATGAAAATAAAGCGTTGCACTGACCTTTCCAAGGCGGCGAGAACTAAAAAGGGGTGCTGTCATCCTCGTAATTTCACCGAGAAAGTTTGAGAGTATATTTTCTTCAAGAATGTTTGGCCTTCCAGACACCATCTGGAAGCCAAATGTCTTGCCATATTTTGGGAATTCAAGGAAATTCAAGATGGCAAATGCCATGTGGAAAAAGTGAGAAAAATACGAAAGCTTCGTTGAAATAGAATTCCTTAAGAAGCGGAAAGAGAGGGATTTTACCTTTAGGTCACTTGGAGGGACACGAAACGCGCGGAACATGAGCTCGGACTGGTGAGAGAGACCATCCTACTGAAGGAAAGCATGTTGGGAGGTTGACGGACTAGCATAGTTTCGTTATATGGTTGGTCGTGCACGCATAAACCCTTCCAGACTTTTTTTTTTAATCGTCGTTCCATCCCCATCCTGATTTTTTTGTGCAGACAACAAGTTGAAGAGTCAAAGGTGCAAAAGAGTCCAATCGAAGTCGGAGTCGAGGTGGCCATTTCCTTGTCATTTCCAGAACCTCATAAATCCCCCAATGTACATCCAAGTATCGTCCGGTTCTCCCTCTGACTCTCAAAACGTTGTCACATGCGACATTGACACCTCCAAGAACATGGAACAGCTGTCCAGTATGATATCAAAATTCAGTCACCGGCCAGAGACTGATTTTGAGTTCGTAAATTCTGCTGATGAGCCCATATCGCTCAAGAAGAGGCCATCCGAGCTTAACTTGGCTGAGATGGATACTTTATATGTTGTTTCATCTGATCGGTAAGTTAGCAGGTCTTTGTAACCAAAGAAGAGAGAGGAACAGAAGGTCAGCTGGGATTCCACATTTGTGAAATACTGTAATACAATCTTTCCCAAAACGGCATTCTTATCGTTTTTAACTCTCACCACTCCCTCCCCCCTCCCTCCACCCTCCTTTCAGCTCTCGTGCGTCAAGCGGTTGTTCTGGCAAGTCGGAGGACTGAGAATGTTGGGCATTTCAACACTGATATTGATTGAATCTTTGTGGGGAGGGAAGGTTGGTGAGGGAGGGACGGGTTTGAGGGGCGGATCGCGGCCAGCTGGGGATCGCGGCCAGCTGGGGATCGCGGCCAGCTGGGGATTGCGGCCAGCTGGCCGCACTTTGCCCCACCGCCCTTCCTTGCATACATGTACTGTTGGATATAATTCTGTCATTTTACACGAAACAACAAGACACCCCTATTCTTTCTTCGGTCTTCCATTCTCTCCCTCTTCTTCCTGCCCCTCTAATTAGTAACCCCCCAAAGCCTGTCTCCTCGCCAAACTGGTTCAAGTGCTCCTCCTCAAACTCTGCCCCTTCCTCTCCCTCTCCCCCTAACAACACATCATCCATCTCAATCTGCCCCTGCACTATCCCCATAAAAAGGAGGTCGCCGTTCGGCATTAGGGTGTGTCAGGGTGCTGTCAGGTGCCAAAAATCTTTAAACCATTTTAGTAATGCTATATAATCTGTTGAGTTAAAAATAACTTAATCTTTCATTTTAAAGTAAATATGTAGTCATTCATGTTTTACAGAATCTAACTTAAATTTTAATATTTTTCATGATCATTTAAATATATCTCTAGTTGTACAGTAATTTTTAATGTAATCAAAGTTGTTTAATTCTAAACAATCGTTTTCAAAAACTAAATTAAGTTTGTTTTTTCTTCAATGATAATTCCATATTTAACCATGTTAAAGGATTACCAATTTAAATTATATTATGTAACAGACTTATACATAATTTGAATCATAAGTGACTTTTAGAAGTAATTAGAAAATCCAAATTTTGACCATTTTCATTAATTTATTCCATTTAAAGTCTCAATAGCGCCGCAACATCGCGCTAATTGCCAGCTCTCTTACCAATTTTTCGACCTTCTCCTATTTTTTCCCTTCTACCATCTAAACTCCTCCGGATTCCCCCTCTCTTTCCCCTGACAACCTCCGCCCACCCCCCCCCCCCCCCTGTTCAAACCATTGCCATGGCCATAAAGAGCAAAGGAGACAAGACAAACCGTCAGCGCAAGATTGCTCAGCGTAAGCACATGAAGGAGGTCAAGTCTCCGCATTCCAAGCCCCTACCACATCCAACAAGTCGTTCTGGACAAGGGTGAGAGAAGAGCAGTTCCCATAATTTCCCGCCCCATTCAACCCATCGTTCCTTACCAGTTGCCTCGTTTTCGTGCACTCCATCCATCCCAGTGATCATCGTTCTCTTGGGCCGTCCTCTCTTCTGTCCAAAAGATTCCAACAGATGAACAGGTTCCTTGATAAGATTGCCCTAAAGAATGGTTGGACGAAGGTATCGGAGGGCATGAGTGCCTCTAGTGTTAGATACGAGCGGGGTCGTGATACGACGGAAGTACCAGCGTCAAAGATCACAACAACTGCAGCACCAGCATCAGCAGCAACAACGACAATGACAAAAACAATGACAACAACAATAACGCCCCTTCACACAGCAACAACAAAAAACATCCCTCGCCCAACCA
Organism: Triparma columacea; assembly: GCA_030267965.1. Taxonomy (NCBI): domain Eukaryota; class Bolidophyceae; order Parmales; family Triparmaceae; genus Triparma; species Triparma columacea. Next base: position 53,882 of record BRYA01000159.1, on the reverse strand, counting down.
AAGTATCCTCACTTCAGAGGCTTTCTGTTGAGGTCAACCACGTGACGTCTGTGGTCAAGTTTAGCATAAACAGGTCAACACTTTCCCGCAAGCGTGTTGACTGGTTTCACCTCGAGCGAATTTTTACAAGCCCGACGGTAAGAATGATACTGAAAACCAACGAAAGCCACCTTCCCCCACCCCCCCCCAACTCAACCCGTTCCCCACTGTCACTATTCCCCAGCTTGATACCTTTTGTGGACGGCCAGTTGCCGATTCATCTTCCATAGGTGCGTCGCAACACATATATTTTGCATCGGGTAGCCAAATGGTCACTAACGCATCCGCTTCCGTTACTCACTTCACTTCGCTCGCAGACCCATCCATCCTCCCCCCTACCTCCTCGTCCCTCTACGATGACGATTCTGAGGATAGCGACATTGATGGTACTGTCGAGGACATGGAGAGTATGATGTCAACATCATTTTCTCTCCGTCCTACCGTTTCAGAAATTGACGATTTGGCCGAAAGTTGGACACTGAACCCAACACCCACTTATCGCAGTTCCACCTCCAATTCTACCACCACCACCACCACCGCCGCCACCACCACCACCACTTTCCAACCATTTATAGCTTCCCCCATCTCCCCCCCCCCCGCTCCAACTTTAGCATCTTCAATGTCTTCATCGTCATCATTACCATCAACCTTACCAGCCCCCACGACCCCAACAAAAACTCTTGCTCCCCCCTCCCCCCCACCCGTCTCCTCCTCGACGAAAACCTTCCGTTCAAACGCGGCGTTTCTAACCTGGAGGGACGACCGAGGTTGAAAATCCCTAAGTCACTTTGAAACATAAAAAACTGGTCTTCTTTTTGCGCGCAATTCATGCCTCCATTCAGGAAACTCCTTTGTTTAATTGACCTTTTTATCCATGGGGTTCTTTGCCTTTCCACCCTTGCCAGGATGCCAATAAACAGAAACCATGTTAAACCTCCTTCTCTTCCTCCTCCCTTTCCTCCCCTCCACCCACTCCGCCTTAACCTCCTCTGACGTATCAGCCTACAATTCCTGGTCTACATGGTCGCTTACTGATAGGTTGCGTTTCCTCCTCTACGATGAGGACTGGGATAACCTTAGGGTAGAGTTCCAGAAGCTAGACAGGGAATCGAACAATAACGCAACCCTAGAGGTGAGGGGGAGGGGGAGAGGGGGGGGGGAGAACATTTTCCCCCGGCGCGAACGTAGCTTGTTACCTACTCCGAACTTACTTATTAGCTTCGGGATCTCCTTTTGTTCTTGTTCCCTATTCCCCCCCCCCGCTTCCTCCCTCCTCAGGACTTCATGCGCGAGCATTCCGAATTCCAGGACCCCTCTACAATATCATCCTTCTTCTCTCTTTGTGTATCCTCTTGCTCCCCCTCCCCCATTCCTTCTTCTTCTTCCTCCTCCTCATCCTCGGATCAAAACCCCCCACCCTGCTGTGATTTCATGGCGTATGTTATAGCGAGAGGGGAACACGATTCTTCTGGTAACGTTTATGATAACAACGAGTGGGATATGAGGGAGGAGATATTCCTAACCTCTTACCAGGAGGCTGTCAACAACCCTAAAATTACGGAGGAGGAGGTAAGAGGGAGGGCAAGGAGCGGGGTTTAGGGGTGGGGGGTGGGGGGGAGAGTGTATGTGTTGTGCGTGTATGGTTTTTTTGAACAGGGGTGTGTGTTAACTACAAAATCGAAAACCCCAAAACCCCTGACTAACCCCCTACGACCGGACCAGTTGGAGTTACTCGGTTTGAAAGTAGGCTTAGACGATGTGTTAGAAGGCGAGCTATAAGTCCCCCCCCCAAAATATTTGTTTTTGAACCCTCTTGTTGTATCTTCTTAAATCTACCCCCCCCCCCCTTTCCCCTTTCATGTCTTTCCCTTTCCCTTCCTTCCTCTTCCCCCCCCCCCTCCCCCCCCTTTTCACCCAAGTGCGCATATACAGTTAGCCGGGTATCCTCTTTGTTGCAGATACAGATTAACCTTCTTAACAAAGTAGTCCGGTCCCGCCACCACCGCCATCGTCCCTTCCCCGTACTCCGGCGTGCTCTTCTCGACCTCCTCGTTCTCCCCCAAGCTCCCCCCGTACACGTCCCTCTCGAGGCAGCAGGACACGTCGAGTTTCCTGTTGTGCTTGTAGAACTCGTCCTCCAGCTCCTTGTAGGCGGGGCCGTAGAACTCGGAGGAGCGCTCGTTTACCCAGACTACGGTGCAGGTGGAGACGGAGGAGGAGGGGGAGTTTAGGACCTCGGTCAACTGACCGATCATGGGGATTACGCCGAGGCCGTTGCAGATGTATACTATGTCTGTAACGGGGAGGGCCTGGGGGGGGTTGGGAGAAAGTTAGAGAGGGGTGGGGGGGGGGTGAGGGTGTGAGCAAAGCTTTGAAATAGTTGGCGTGTCCGAGAGAGAGCGAGAGAGAGAGAAAGAGTTCGTAGTTGCCTTCACCAGGTCTCACCTCTCCCCTATACTCAAGTGTAGATTTCCCTGGCTTAATCGCGACTTCGTCCCCCACGTCAATCTCTTCCCACATGGTCCTATCCAAGTCCGCTTTCTCCTTCCCCCACACTCCCCCATCTTCCGGGGTACCTTTAGTGCCAACGATTTCAAAGTGCCCCTTTGTGTGACGAGGTGAGGACGGGTAGAAATTACCTTTAACCACGTTATCCCCACCGTCAAGGCAGCACACCTTAACCTGCTGAGCCATCCCTACCGGGAGCGTCTTACCCTGCGGTAGCCCAAACGTGTACTTAACGTACCTACCACCGTCCCCGCCGATAGACTGCTTGCTTTGAAGGGTAGCTACACCCCAGTCGTCACCTTGGATGGATAGTGGAGTCCCGCGGTCCCTGTTCAGGTACCTGTACCTGTCCCTGTACTTAGCAAGAACCCCCCAGGACAACCTCCAGTAATGGTTCACCTCAGGGATGACTGATTTGAAGGGTGTTGATAGGAGGGAGAGGAAGGAGCGGGACCAGACCTTAAGACGGAGGTACGAGGTACGACCGACGACACCGAAGATACCGGTGGAGTCGGACCTATCATCACTAGGGTCCGTATCACCACCTTCCTTAACCCAACCACCGAACTCGGAAATGGTAAGGTAAGCAAGGTAGACGAGTGCGACCTTGAACACAGTCCTTGCCAGGGCCGTCACGACAGCACCAGCTACACCAACTGACCTGGGAGGGTTCAAACGGGAGGAGAGGGTATGGGATATGAGAGGGGAATCAAGGGATACTGCCATGGGCTCGTAGGCGGGGGGTGAGGTGGGGGGGATGCTGTGGAGGTTTTGTGGGGTATGTTTGTGGTGTTGTGTTTGTTTGTGGTTTAGATTATATTGAGATGATGGTGATGATGGTGATAATGATGGAGATAATGGAGATTGTGTTGAATGAGAAGGAAGATAAAGAGGGAGATAAAAGCTCGTGACATATTGTGTATTGATAGATAGGCTATATAGCGTAATTAGGAGTATTGAGGATTGGATTCTGTTAATGTTTATCATGATGTTTGTAAGTGTGTGGAGAATGTGTGTAGAATGTGTACGTAAAGGGAGTTAATAGCTTCTGAGTGGATTGCTTTGTCGGGTGTGGGAGAGCTTTGGTAAGGCCTTTTTGGCTTTCAAAACACTTCAAATGGCTTTATTTCGCCTTAAATCTACCCTACGAGGTGTACTTTAGAGATTGTGGGAGAGATAAGACGTTAGCGTGCAAGAAGTGAAAGGACTTGAGGATTTGGAGGGAGGGATCTGATCTGTTTTTCTTTCCAACTTTGCTCTGAGTCTCTGAGTTCGCAAGTATTTACTTGTATTCTGCAAAAATCCCTCATTCGTCCTTCTATTGCGTGATTCCAGAAGAAGTTGATGCGCCTAGTCTTGTCCGATACCGGATCCCAAGGTAACTCAGCAATCATTGGCCTACATCCTCGTCCCCACGAGGGGGCAGGAAATTCTCCAAAACATGACCATGGCTGCAATGTCAATGGCTCAAAGTTCTTCAAAGGCGGGGTCTCCGGCCATGCTTACGGTCGTCAACCCCCGTTTATCGACGAGAACCTACCTGGCATGAACCCCAGCATCATGCCTGAGGTCAAAGCTTTGGTTAATCTCCAAAGACAAGCCTCCTCTGGTGAAAAGGTCGGGGTGTGGGGGAGGACGTGGATGATCGAGTTGATATCCCTCATCCTCATCGTCGTTCTAAGCGCCGGCAAAGACGGATATGGTGAGAGAGAGGGTGGGTGGCGGTGGAGGGGGGATTTGGGGGAGTGTAGTGAAAAATAAATCCTAATCACCCATCGTAGTCGCCACGCCATCCCCCCCGATCAACCCAGACCATGCAGCATCTCTCGGAGGCGAAGGTGACACAATTGTCACTACTTTGCTGTTGGATATACATGCACTTCCTACCGCTCTCGTGAGAACCGACCCCTCGTTCAAGGGCGACGAGGAGACTGTCCTTCCCTCCAGCGCGGACCAGGGCGACGACGAGAACCTGGAAGCTGCCGGCGGTGAGGGGCCCGACCTTGTGCTGCTGACGAACCAGGGTGCGCAGACGACCATCAAGACCAGCGGTTTCCAAGCCCAAGCTCCCCCCCCCATCGTCGTCGTCAACAATGTCGGGAATGTGACGAAATGTGAGTAAGAGAGAAAGCAGCGGTTAGATATTACGACGATTATTGACTAAACTAACCGCTCCATGCAGCCGTCCCGTCACCCCTCTCCCCCAGCACAGACATCTCAGACCTAGTTTCTCCTCAGATTGTCGTCTCTATCATGCAAGACACCGACCGTAGTAGCAAGCAACGCTGCTATCTGGACGGCAACGCCAACATCTCCTCTTTGAACACGACTCCGTTCGCCGACCAGCCGGCGACAACCGCTACGATTAGAGTGGAGTGCACAACAGGTCAAGGTGAGGAGCCAGGGCGCTTTGATTATTGAGGGGAGAAGGGGACCATGATGCACCGACTGTAGCTAACGGGCCCGTCTCGCTTCCCTCCGCAAATTGCAGCCTCCCCGAGTCCCACTTCTCCGCAGAATTCCACGTTCACATCCGGTGAAGGTGGGGCGCCAATTGTCGTCTCATTCAATGTTGGGTTGGACAGCAATTTCTACTTCATTTTGCGCGGCGCGGAGTGCGCTTTCTTTTTCGACAAGAAGACAATCTCCAACGTCGATTCAAGGCGCGCAGTCGATTCAAGCAAGGATTTGGGGAATTCATGGGTGGAGACGATGACGATTTGCCTCTGTCTCACTCTGGAAACCCTTTTCGCTGCGATTTTGTTCATGATTGCGGCGAAGTTCTTCCAGGAAGGAGGATTGAAAGGGAAGAGCAAAAGAAGGCACGGCAAGGTGCAGGGTAGGTGGGGAAGAAGAGGAGAAAAGAGGAGCAGCATGAGGAACTCAAAATTGGGCTCTCATTTCAAAGGGATAGCAAAAATTAGGGGATTCAACCTAGCTTTCTTCCTTTTCTTGCTCATAGCAGGAGTGAGTGGGGTGAATGTGGTCGATATGAACGGGCTGTTCAACACGCTTTATCGGAATGGCAACTCCAAGATGGCGAATGGTGACACTGTGATTGTAGCTGTTGGGTCATATAAATGCTCAGACGGGACTTGTTCAATTACTGAGATGCTGGAGTTATTTGACTTGAATGGAGAGGTCAAGTGTGTTGAGGACAACGCAAGCTGTGTGTTGGACGGAGAGAATGCAAGAAGAGGGATGACGGTGGAGGGAACTGGGAATTCTGTTGGTACTAAACTTATTCTCCGAGCTCTCACCTTCGACAAGGGGTATGCTAATGTTGGTGGAGGGGTTAACATTTGGAGTGGTGCCATAGTGGACTTGAAGCTCTGTATCTTCTCCAAAAATAGAGCTACAAGTAGTAGTTATGGAGGTGGAGCAATTTTTGTTGAGAGTAGTGGAACTAGTGTCAATGCCTACGGAACAAGCTTCATTGGAAACACAGCAGACTCAGGAAATGGTGATGAAATTAACAGGCATTCTGGAACCATCACCATCCACAATACGTGCCCTTCTCCCTACTCCTCCAACACTCCAATCCAAGGTAAGATGAGAATGAGGATTGTGTAGTCTGTGAACCATTCCTAACCCCACAACTCACATTACGTTACCGCTGCACCAATTCCTATTCCTGCCTCCTTGCATAGGATCCGCTCTGGACTTTGCTGGTGCTGTTGATGGCTCCTTATACTCTTTCAACTGTATCTTCTACAGCTGCGACGCTGGCTTCTCAAACCCAACCGCCGGCACATCAATCTCTGACTGCGAAGAGTGTGTTGCAGGAAAGTTCTCATCTGCTGGTTCTGGCACTTGTTCTGATTGCCCCCAAGGTAAGCTCCCCGCTTCTCTCCATCCTTCCTTTGACCACAATCTAACTCAATCATATGCAGGCACCTACAGCACCACCCGATCCGGCACTTGCACAAACTGCCCTACCGGAACTTACGCCGAGTCCACCTCCACAGTCACCTGCACTGACTGCTCCGAAGGCAAGTACCTCCCCACTCCTGGTTCCTTCTCGCAATATGACTGCATGAACTGCGACCCTGGAAAATACGGTCCTTCCCCAGGTCTTTCAGAGTGTGAAATCTGCGCCAAGGGAACCTACTCCCCCTCCATGGCTACTGATTGCACTGACTGCCCCCCAGGATGGTTCGCCTCTTCTACCATGTCCTCGGCTTGTGCGAAGTGTCCCATCGGTGAATACGCAAATGAGCCGAAAAGCGAGGTGAGAATGAAGGGAGAGTAAGGACTGCTAGACTCACGTGTTCATAGCTTAGAGCTCACCCCCCCCCCTCCACTCACCACAGACCTGCAAGACTTGCGACACTGGAACCTACAATCTAGTTGAAGGTTCCTTTGGCTGCGACAAATGCGCTGGTGGAGAGAAGCTCGTTGTTGACGACGCCGGCGCCCGCTGCGATTCCTGCGAAGACGGAAAATTCAGCAACCCTGGCAATACATCGTGCACTACTTGCGAGCACACTGAGGGCTTCGTCTCCAAGGCTGGAAGTGACACCTGCACATACTGTGGCCCGGGCTTCTTCGCCGACCTCGCTTCCCACAGCTGCAAGGAGTGCGAGATCGGAAAGTACAGCATTGGGGGGAAGAATGAGTGCGCTGTATGCCCTACTGGAACAGACAACATGGTTGCTGCCACAGGATGTGCTCCTTGCCCACCAGGAACCATCACAGCTAGCGATGCTTGTGTTGAGTGCGAGAAGGGAGAGTATGCAGAATTTGCTGCTATTTCTTGCTCTGCCTGCTCAGGAGAGGGAGAGTATAGTGACACTTCCGGAGCTTCCTTCTGCAAATCAGCCCCCGCCGGTTTCGTGCCAAATACCGACCACACCGGGATTGGCGCGTGCCGGACAGGCAGGTACTCTATTGGGGGCAAGACGAGTTGCACCGCGTGCCCTATTGGCAAGTATAGCGACACACCCGGATCAGCTGGCTGCAAGGCTTGTGAACTTGGCTCAGTCACAGGCTATGTCGCTAATATTGGCACCACTTCTTGCCTCCCGTGCCCCCCTCCCTCTTATTCAAATGATGGTGAACATTGTCAAAATTGTGATGGAGATGGTCAATTTAGCGACAAAACTGGGGCCTTTTCCTGCCAAACTGCAAACGCCGGACACAAGCCGACGGAAGACCGCAAGGGAGAGGAGCAATGCCTAGCAGGAAAGTACTCCACTGGCGGAGCCGACGAGTGTCTAGAGTGCGGCGAAGGCGAAACCAGCAGCGCGGGAGCAGCCGGCTGCTCTACCTGCGCTACTTGTGCTACCGGCAGATATATGATCAATGCCTGCACTCCTACAACCGAGACTCTGTGCGGAGACTGCCTAGCAGGGACAGCGTCAATTGGAGGTGCAGTGACGGAATGCACTCCATGCAACGTGGACGGCAAGTACTCTATCTCTGACAATGCCAGCTTTTGCTTGACAGCCAAGGCCGGCTACAAGCCGACGGCGGACCGCAAGGGAGAGGAACTTTGCCCAGCAGGAAAATACTCCACTGGCGGAGCCGACGAGTGCTTAGATTGCGGCGAAGGGGAAACCAGCGGCATAGCAGCAGCCGGTTGCTCTACCTGCGCCACCTGTGCCACCGGTAAATATATGATCACCGCCTGCACTCCAACGTCAGCGACACAGTGCGGAGACTGCCTAGCGGGGACAGCATCGATTGGAGGGACAGAGACTGAGTGCACTGAATGTACAGCAGACGGTGAATACTCAAATAAAAACCTCGCTAGGTGAGCATGTGCACGAATCAATTACTCCTGCTCACAAACGCTAACTTTGTCACTCATCTCTTGCTTTGCTCTTCTCAGCTTCTGCCAGACTGCCCCAGCAGGCTATAAACCCTCCTCCGACCGCACCTCCCTCACCATCTGCGCCAAGAATACCTTTTCTATCGGAGCCAACGACACGTGTACGCAGTGCCCTCCTGGCGGTCATTCGCCTCCTGGCTCTTCCGCTTGCGAGCTTTGTTCAACAGGCAAGTACTTTGACGAGGCGGCCAATGCGTGCGGTCTTTGCCCCAAAAACACCTTCACTCTTTCAGGCGCAGCTAATAGAGAAGGCTGCACTCCGTGCGAGAATGTTGGCGAGTTCTCTAACCCTGGTGCTGGCTACTGTGAGAAGTGCCCTCAATATGAGGAGTTCAATGAATTCTCGCTGTCTTCTTGCGACTGCATGCCGTCCTTCTCCAGAATAGGCGATGACAACTCATGTACCTGCAAGGCCGGGGAGACCCTCATGGGTACCTCCTGCGAACCCTGCGAGAAGGGGAAATGGAAGTCATTGATCGGCGTCACCAGCTGCTCTCGTTGCGAGGACACTCTCAAGGGGTCCATCACTGAGAAGCCTGGTTCAACCTCTTCATCTTCCTGTATCTGTCCCTCCCGTACTTACGACGACGGGGAGGGCTCCTGCGTTCCAATTGAGGAGGGAATGAGGGAGGATCTCTCTGGCATGACGCTCGCTTCCTTGACCCTCGAGGAAGGTTTTTGGAGAACCAGCTCAAAGTCGGACGATGTCCGCCCCTGCATCACCCCAGAAGCCTGCGCTGGCGGCAACGACACTGAGACCATGTGCCGTGATGGACACACCGGCCCTTATTGCGCCCTCTGCAAGGACGACTACAACCTAGACCCTTTTAAGCTTTGCAAGCAGTGCAGCGAGAGCAACAACGATCTTGCTTTCACCGTCCTCGCTTTCGTGCTGTTTGCGTTGATACTGCTTGGCGGGTACATGCTCCTTAAAAAGAAGCTGAGTAGAGGACGAAGGGGGAAGGAGGTTTGGAAGAGGTGTAAGAATGGGGTGAAGATTTTGTTTGCCTCCGGCCAGATCACAGCATCCCTTCCCAACGTCGTTCCGCAAGTGTCTCTCCCTGAGAACTTCAAAGAGGTGGTGACAGCATCACAGTTCCTCAACTTTAACATGTTCACGCTCGTCCCCATGGGCTGCTTCGCAGGGGGAGGCTTCAACTTCTACGCCAAGTCCGTGGCTCTGACCATGTCTGTCGTCATGGCGATCACGACACTTTCCCTCCTGGCGTTCTTTAAGAAGAGGCCCAAGCTGTACACCGCTGCTATCGCCATCACGTACCTCACCCTTCCCACCATAACAACGACTGTCTTTGGTATGTTTCCTTGCGATGATTTCGACACTGGTAACTCTCGCCTCAGAAGCGACTTGAGCATTGATTGCAAAGCGGGGGGAAGGGGAGCTTGGCAGGCGTACGGCTACTTGATGATAGGGATCTTCCCAGTCGGGGTTCCGTTAATGTACTGGGTCCTCCTCTACCGCATGAAGGACAGGTTGATGGGAGAAGATAGGATAAACGACGAGAAGCTCAGAGGGATATTGTTCTTGTGGGAGCCCTACAAGAAGGAGTTCTGGTGGTGGGAGGTGTTGGAGACTGTGAGGAGGCTCGCAATGACTGGTTTGCTTTCTACCATTGATCCAGGTTCCTTCACGCAGATCAGCAGTGGCTTGATGATGGCAAGCTTGTACACTGTCCTCCTGACTTGGGCAAGGCCCTTTGCTGAGCTGAGGGACAACGTGATTGCGGTGCTTTCCGGCGTGCTTCTTATGCTGACACTTACCTCAGCGTTCCTGATGAAGTCGCAGAAGCTTGTGGAGGACAACTATGAAGCCCTAGGAATGGGTGCAGTCTTGATCGCCGCAACGGTGCTCATAATTGTACTGTTCATTGCATGGGCGTGGTACTCATTCAACGACCTTAGCACTAGCAACGGAGGAATGGCTGCAAGAGCTTTCCAAAGTTCGCTCGGGTCAAGGTCAGGAAGTAACGAAGGGGCAGGGCAGGGGATCGAATTGGGGAAGAGGAGAGGGAGCAAGTTCTCGAGCGACAACCCTATGCTGAGAAGATCTTATGAGAGGCAGCTGAAGAACAAACCGGTTGACACAAGGGTGGTAAGGCAACAGCAGTACGAAGACCCCATTCCAGGACCACCACCACCTAAGTCGCAGCAAAAGTCCCCATCATCGGTGAACGCAAGGGTGGTTGGGCAACAGCAGTACGAAGACCCCATTCCAGGACCACCACCACCTAAATCGCAGCAAAAGTCCCCAGCGTCAAAGGTTGAAGCCAGGGATGACCATGTAATGAAGAAATAAAGCCCGTCAAGATGTGCTACAATTCAAAGAACAAATTCTCAATTCCTTTTACACCCCGAACGGATGGGCTTGGATAGTCTTTAGCTCTTTTCAAGAAGGAAAATTTCTCTTCACAATTTCTTTAGCAAATACACATTCTCCCCGTTTCACCCGCAGTGCATTTCGCACACCTCGTTGCACGGCACCTCCCCCCCGCAGTCGTCTACGCTCACCAGTGTGCATGTAACAGGACGGAGCGAAGCAACCAAGCTGCTGCTTACTCAAATCAGTTAACTGCTCAAGGGTGGTTCTTGAAATTGAAACGAAATGAGGAAAACGAGGAAGAAAAAACGAGGGAAAATGGAGGAAAAAGGAAGGGAATGAGAAACAACGAAACTATGGCAAACAACTAACTATTGACACTTTTCTTGCCTGCATTGTTCAACATTGATTTTAGAGTTACAGAAATTCCAGAATAACTCTCCACATAACTTTCGGGAGCCTCTTGCGTGTCGCAGTTACCCCAAGTGTTTGCGCTTCACCTCCGTCCAGTCGCTTCCTCTTTTTTTGGACTGTAAAGAGTGCCTTGAGGCAGGACAGAACGGTGACGCGTTCAAGTATACCGTGCCATCTAGAATGGAGGAGGTCCGAGACAGTAGGCATATTTTGTGAGGCAGCGGCAGAGATTAGGGCAGTGCAGTTTGAGAAGCAGTTTTCACTGATGTAGACGGCAGGAGATAAACTGAGTCTCGTCAGGGCGGTGCATCCGTCGAAGGCGTACCAGCCAATCGACGTCACCGAGGCCGGGATTGTGATGGCTGCGAGGGAGGAGCATTGGTCGAAGGCGCAATTGTCAATCGACGTCACTCCGTCCGGGATCGTGATGGCTGTGAGGGAGGAGCATTTCCTGAAGGCGCTCCTGCCAATCATCGTCACTCCGTCCGGGATTGTGATGGCTGCGAGGGAGGAGCATCCCCAGAAGGCGCGATAGCTAATCGCCGTCACTCCGTCCGGGATGGTGATGGCCGTGAGGGAGGTGCATTCTCTGAAGGCGCTAATGCGAATCGTTGTCACTGAGTCCGGGATGGTGATGGCCGTGAGGGAGGAGCATTCCTGGAAGGCATAATCGCCAATCGTCGTCACTCCGTCCGGGATGGTGATGGCCGTGAGGGAGGAGCATCCCCTGAAGGCGCCATTGCCAATTGTCGTCACTCCCTCCGGGATTGTGATGGCTGTGAGGGAGGAGCATCCCAAGAATGCATCATCCCCAATCGACGTCACTCCTTGTGCAAAAGTCACTTCTGTGAGTTCACGATCTTCTAAGAATCTCTCTTTGCCAGAGTATACTGCTGATTTGGGCATTTTGGGAAGGATTTGGGAAGGATTTGGGAAGGATTTTGGAAGGATGAAAGAAGAAGTCCCAACAGCGCTTGAGCTAGGGTATGGCGTGAATGTTTAGATGGAGAGGAGGAGATTGAAAGTTAGGGATTTGGGCGTGTAGTTTTGGGGGACCAAATTTGAGCTCAATCTACAATGTGTTTGGATATGGTGTAGGTAGTAGTATTGTTGTTGGTATTGTGAAGCGTTTCAATGTTGTAAATAGTATTACTATAGGCTTTAATACAGTTTGGTTGGCAAATAATGCCCAAATCATGCAGTCTCCCTTTTTCTCTTTTGCTCCTTTCTCCTTTTCCGGACATTGTTTTGGATTTGTGACCTTTGATTCCTATATTCCTGAATTTAACATGTTCTTACCTGGAAATGAACAGGAGAAGAAAGATGATGCAATTGAAAAACGAAAACATTTACAAGTGAGCAAATATAACCACATAAACCATATAATATCAACATTCCACAAGAGAGTCCATTCCGCAGACTCTCATCAAACCACATTTAAAGACACAGAACGACACTTTAAGACACACAAGGACACTCTACGAACAATAATACACACATACACACGCACACACACGCACATACACACACATGAACTATTTTACACAATCAATACACGCAATACTCATCAAATACCACACTCGACACAACCCTAACCCCAAACCCCATCCCTCCCCCACCCTACCCCCCTCCCAGCGCGTCGAAGATTTGATCCTCTCCCGTATCCCCCCCCCCTGTATCCCCTCTGCAACAGTGGCAGTCCAGGAGATAATTTGCGGTGATCCTTCCTGCTCTCCAATAGACACTGCCGTAATGATCATGTTCGAATCAGGGGCTTCGGGACAGTTCGGTTTACCCATGGAGCCCTGTGAGGTTAACGACGAGGAGCTCGATGCCTTCATGCCACCTTCAGACATTATTGAGGAATGGCATAAAGGTAACGAAGTTGACTGGAGTCCATTCGATGACAATCAGCCTGAGTACTACCTTGACCCACAGAGTCTTAGGTTCCGGGTTGGCGACAAGGTACAGTGCAGGATAGGTACCGACCCTGTAACTGGTTGGGGTAACGGTACTGTCATGCAGCTTTTCTACAGGGAGAACAACTGGCCACCTGGGCAGGTGGCGCCATACAAAATTGCACTAGAGGATGGGAGGAGCATATTCGCACCACAGGACATCCCGGGTGTCATCAGAAAGCCGCCCATTTGAGATGGAGCGGGGCTTGTATGTGTATGTGTGTGGGGGGAAGGGGTGTGCATTAAGGGCGAGTATTGTCTGTCTTCCCTTGAAACAATAGCCAAAAAAGTAATAAAAGACTGCGAAGAATACCTTACAACCCCCCCCCCCCCCACCCGAGTATTCTTTTCAAACAACAACGTCTATAGCTCTTTCACAAACACCCCCTCTCTCTCCCTCCTCTTTATACCATCCCTCCTTTCCCCATCTCAACCAATTCCTTCGTCCGTTCTTCTATCCTTCTCCAAATGTCCTTCTCCTCATTTCCCTCGCACCCTCCCTTGCACAAAGTCACCCCTACCATGCCTTCATTAACAAGTTTAAACGAGGATGGGGAAGAAGATGGGATGGGCGGGGAAGAAGAAAACGATCGTGTCTCGAGTGTGGGTGAAGTACGTGCAAGGAGACCGGAAATGAGTACTACGCGAACACGCTGACCGGGGATACGAATCTCGTAATCTACCAGAAAGGATTGGAATGTCAAAATTAGTGTGCTGCAAAAAGCTTTTTTGGACTCCATTTTTGCTGACAACCAATCTTTGATCGAAAACCAAACATTACCGCCTTCTCCTACTCCCTCCCACCCCAAACCCCCCTAATAGCCCCTCCAATATGCCCCTATACCCCCCAAAAACGTCAATTCTGATAATATACCTCCTCCTTCTATCGCCAGCTCTTCCCTTCACCTCTGTAAAAACAATCCTCCTTTCACTTCCGTCCTCACACCACCCCTCTCTACGTACTTCTACTTCTTCTACCGTTACATCATCAACGTTCCTAAACGCCCGTGATCCCCCCTCCTCCCGTCCCATCCCTAAGCGGAATCTCCCTAAGCGTCCCACAAAGTCCACCTCCGCGCAGCGCCGCAGGCAGGGTCGGGGGGGAGTGGGTGGGGTCGATAGCACGGAGAACTCGTTCGACTGGGAGGGGGCGGAGACGAGACCGCTGATAAGCAGCGAGAGGATCGAACAGGGGAAGGACTACTGGCTGGACGAAGGGGAGAGGAAGGACTTTGAGGAAAGGGAGAGAGCCATCAAGAATAGGAAAGAGATGGAGGGGGAGATCAGCAAGGACAAACTCAAGGAGGAGGTAAGAGAGGGAGAGTGTGTGTGGTGTGTGGGGGTCATGGCCATTGAAAACTTTTTTTGGTCTGTGCCAAAGGTTAAAGGTTGTCATATAGAGGTTGCTAACCCCCCCCCCCCCCCCTCCACCACCGCAGATAGCGGCCCCATACAAGGGAAACTGGATAGGATTGTTCAGCCTCTTCATAGGTACCCTAACTGTTATCGCAATTAAGTTCCCAGAGCTCCTCGAGATCCCCACCATAGCCATACCGGACTTGTGAGTTGAACAGAAAAGAAAATGTTCTGACGCCTGCATCACTTTTCCTCGTCTTCAAAGCGTTTTTAGGGGAAATAGGACAAGATGCATGACTCGGTTAGAGGAAGAAAAGTGACTGCAATTGTAAATAAATCCTCAAGCGTCCTGTTTTTTTTTGACTTTGACTATATGTAGTTACATTTCGCTTTGTTTAGGGAGTAAGTCGTCGTGTGTTTGTGGATCACTTCTTCTTCTCCCTGGTGACAAAAAGGGCAAAGCAAATCAAAGATACAAGCAGCCATACCTCGACATCTAATCGTAATTATTTTTAATTTCGCAGAGAACCGTGCGTGCTTGCGTGTTAGTGTATTGTTGACAGACTATTTACATGTGAGGGTGTTTTGTTGGTCCCCAAGGGTGTTTTGTTGAAGCATCATCCCCTCCCCCCCCCCTCCCCCTTCCAACTCACCCATGTAAAGCGGTGTTGTTACTTGGTCCTCCTCCAAAATAATCTCCTTTATCCTAAGCGCCTTCTTCATGAAATTGGGTAGCATCGCATTACCCATTATAGCCTTTGGGGCAAGAGCAACATAGGGTGTCGGGGGTTAGATGATGTTTGTATTACACATTTACGGCGTATAAATTGTATAAGACGATGTCAACGGTATATATGATGCATATAAGGGCATTGATAGAACCATTAAAAATAAAGTGATGGAGAAATTGCATAACTTCATGAGGCAACCACGGGTTACCTGCGACATCGTCCCTTTTAAATCCCTTTGAACTCACCAAACCTACAATACCCTTTGAAAAACCCTTTGCTACGAAACCTTTTGCGAGAATCTTAGTTCCTACTGCTGTGGCGAGGCCCATGAGGAAAGAAGTTGAAGAACTATTTCCGATTTGATTTCGATTGATGTCAAATCTGGAAAATTAGAATCAAGACCCACCAAATTGAAGAAGTTTGAGGAAACAGATTTACACGTATCGTTGCCTTTTATTTTATTTTATTTTTAGCGCGGCGTCGTCAACCCTTGAAGACTCTGACAAATTGACAAGAAAACAAGACGTAAGTTGGGACATGAAATGGTGTGAATATATCTTTTACTCCATGTTAGGATCCATGTACTCACTTACAGGCGAGCACATGCGATCGACCAAGAGTTTCACCAGCGCCATTATTTTTTCATGTCTAACAACCACCGTAACCTCCACCTCATTCCAAAAAAATTTCAATGGGGGGTTTCCAGCTTTCTCCTTTCTCCTTGCCTGCCCACAGTTAGGGCCCATTTATCCCCCTCTCATTCCCTCAACACCGTCTTCATAATCTTCAGCCCCCCGAATACCCTCCAAATCCCCGTACTACCAAACCACAACCTCCTCTTCCTCTCTTTGCCTCTCCCCTGACTTCCCCCCCCCCTCAACATCCTCGATCCCCCCTTTCCACCATGCCTACCCCTCCCCCCCCGATCCAAACTTCCCCTAACCCCCCCTCAACAATCGAGACCTTATCATCCCGTTTGAACACCGCCCTCGCCTCCCCCGCCGTATCCCCCTCTTCAAAATCCCCTCAAAATCCAATCACCCAAAACACCACAATAAATGCTTTGGCCTCCGTCTTACCCTCCCACGATTCTGATGGCCAATACATCCCCCGGCCCCGAACCATCAGCGAGGTCGCTATCGTCCGTAAGCGGTTCGAGACCAGCAACTACCAGGACATTGACCGCCTCCAGAAGACCGCACAAGAAAGCAAAAACGAGCTGGCCGCGGCCAGAGAGAGGCACCACGCGGCCCTGGAGAATATAGGCAGGAGGAGCTACTTCGGTTCCAGCAGGTTCAGGTCCTTCGACGGTTCCGAGAGCAAGAGGAACAGCGTCCAGAGCGAGGGTGACTGGAGCCCTATGCAGGGGGGGGCGGGAGATTACGAGGGCCTAACCATCGATACGTTGGGGGGAAGCCCGGACGAGAGGGACGAGGCGAAGACGCCGGCGTCCACCAAGGCGTTCCTTGACAACCTCAAAACGCGCATTGGGAGGTCGCCTTACAACAGGCCGGAGGTTAGGGTTGTCAAGGCTGTAGAGGACTACCAAGCTAACTACGAGGCCGTCGTGGAGGAGGAAGAAGGGGACAAGGGCAAGGATGGGAAGGTTTCGTTCGGCCTTCAGGATGCTCTGGACTTGAAGACCCTGATGGAGCTTAGGAAGGTTTTCTTTCACCCGGAGAGCGACGACGAGGAAGAGGATAAGAAGGAGGAGGAGGAGGGAAAAGGGGAGAAGGAGGGAGAAGGAGAGAAGGAGGGAGAAGGGGAGAAGGAGGGCAAGGGAGACGGGAAGGATGAAACTTTTAACGACGACAGTAAGGGCGACACTCATAAGGATGCCAATGATAATGATAAGGACGGCGATAATAAGGATGCTGACAATAACGAGGACGAGGAAGCTTTGGAAAATGATGCACCAGATGACGATAACGATTCACACGACTCGGATATGGACAACTGGGAGTCTCGTGACCTTGACCTCGATGAATTCATTGCGGAGTTTGGGCATATAATCGGGCCGAATTTAAGCAGGCTGGAACTGCAGACCATGTTCATGAAGATAGATGCCGACAGTAACGGGGGGGTGGACTGGGACGAGTTCACGAATTGGATGCTTAAAATGGAGGCCGGCTCTCACGCAATGACGGACGAGCAGGAGCTCGGTCCCCTCGTACCTTTCCTCCACCAGCACGGGGAGAACCCCACCTTCCACCGTGGGATGGTCAACAAGATACTACCTGTGAAGCTCCCTTCGCACGCGACGTACGTGACGGCGGCGCGAGACGGGACGATAAGGTTCTGGAACACGGGGACGCTAGAGCACGTTAAGACCGTCAATGTCCTCGAGAGCAACTTGCATTACACCAAGATCCATCAGTACAGGAAGAGCATGCCCGGCGCCAAGTCCCTCCTCGCGTCCGCCGGCTCCACCCCCACTCGCACCAAGAAGTTGTGGGTAACCGATGTCGTCATGATGTCCCTCTCTAACCGGCTTGCCGTCTCCTCCGCCGACCGCTCCATCTCCTTCTACGACACCTTCACCATGGAGGTGGCCTGCAGGGTCAGGAACCTCCCCCACGTACCGACGAGCATGGCATACAAGACGAATGCGAGCGAGACGGCGCAGTACCTGGTATACGGGGACGACTGCGGTTGGATTCACGTGTTTAAGATCAATAAAGAGTTCAACTTTGATGAGGGGATTGACGATGAGGGGAACCAGATGTTCGAGTACTGGAAGGGGAAGAGCGACAAGGTGAGAGGCGGATGTGGAGAGGAGCGGAAATGTGCTCCGGTGAAACTGACCTCTACCCCTTATCAAACCCCCCACAGCTCGAGTACCAGGGACTTCAGTACTACTATACCCAACAGATCCACACCCAGTGGATAACCTCCGTCGTCCACATTTCCGCTATTCAACCTTCTATTCTCACCACCTCCCTCGACGCCTCCGTGAAGTTTTTCAACGTGGAGAAGAGGAACGACGAGAGGACCTTCCAGGGCCACAAGAACGGTGTTCACGCGCTGGTGTACGTCAGGTCGACCAAGTCCATGGCCAGCGCGGGGGTGGGTCGGGAGATCCTCATGTGGAACCCCCACACGTGCACGGTAATGCAGACCCTCACGGGGCACGCCGCGCCGGTGACGCACTTGGCGACTGACGAGAGGAACTCGAGACTCATTTCCATGTCCATGGATAAGACGTTCAAGTTCTGGGACACGAGCACGTGGAAGTGCATCGAAACGGTAATCGACACGGCCAACTACAGGTGAGAACGTTGGGTTCGTAGAATTGTGTAGCAAGTCCATGCTGTGCCTTCTCTAACTCACTCAACTCAACTAACTAACCCGAAAACATTCTCTCAACTCGCTTTGCTCATCACAGGCCTGACAACTACTTGACGGCTTTCTTGTGGGACTCGGACCTGCAGCAGCTCGTGAGCGCTGGGAACAGGATCAAGATGTGGCACCACAAGAAGAAGGAGGGCAAGGAGGACATTTGCTCCCACGAGGCCTCGGTGTGCGCCGCGCTCTACAACAAGAACTTCCAGCAGGTCGTGAGCGGAGACAACGCGAGCGTGGTCAAGGTCTGGAGCATCGAGACGGGGCAGTGCGTCTTCAGGTTCGACAAGCTACACGGGGGGAGCAAGATTACGACCATGAGCTTCGACTGGAGCATGAGGAGGCTCATCACAGGGGCGCATGACGGGTCCGTGAAGGTGTGGAACTTCAGCAATGGGCAGCAGCTGAAGGAATGCTTCAGGGACGCGGAGAGCGACGACGACGACGATAGCGACGAAGAGAGTGACGATGGAATTGACGACGACGACAGTAGGGCGGATAGGGAGGTGAGAAGGAACGACAACTGAAAGAGTGTCACGAATACGATTCTTCAAATGTCGCACGGCACGATGATTATCTTACCCTTCACTGCGACCTTCGCTCATCGCAGCACATGCACAAAACCGGGTCCATTTTTTGGGGACCAACGACGAAATGGGGGAAAGGTGAGAATTAGCAAGACAAGAAAGCAAAGAAACACACAGCGGACATGGCGAGACGAGTGTGGGAAGGCTCCTAACCCAATACTTCCTTTTCTCCAAACCTTCACTCCGACCTTTCGTTCTTGCAGAGAAATGGAAGAAGACTCAGGCCACAGCAACTTTCAAGACGGGAGCAGGGTCCCCGCTCAAGCAGACCAAGAGCAAGGAGGACGTCAACGAAGCCGCCGAGAAGTTAGCGACGAAGATAGCGTTGAACAACGACACGGAGGTCACGGCTGTTAAGTACATTCTGGAGCGGGGGGGGGGGGACGAAATTGAGCACAAGTACATTGTCAGCTGCGGGTGGGACAGGAGGATCCGCCTCTTTGTCGACGACGAGGAGGACGAGGTTCACCCCCAGCGTATCTTCCCTGCCCCGGGGTTTGAAGGTCACCACGACGACATTCTGTGCATCGCTCACTGCGATCCGAGGCTGATTGCGACGGGAAGCTTCGACGGAGAGATTGTCATTTGGAGGTGAGAATGGATAAGAGGGAAAAATACACGACATTCAAACACTAACGCATCTCCTCGTCGGTCGTCATCGCAGTCTCTCGAGCGGGAGCGCCAGGTTCTTTCTCAGGCTGAGCGATTACGAGGAAGTGAGTTTAGACAGGAGCAAAGCTGCGAGTTGATAAAGAAGCGCAACGAGCTAGCAAAGCTCGCGCCAACCGGCCCATAGTTCTCACCCATTTCTCCCCCCCATTTCACGCCCCGCTTTGCTTGATCACAGGATGCTGCGCCAAGCAAGACCCAGATGATGAGGACCTCGCCTGTCATGGAAAGGAGGGGTATTTCAAACAGCCCCGCGCCCCCCGGGAGCTCCAGAAGGACGAGGGATGGCTTGGATTTTAGCCACAGGAGGGTTATTGACACTGCCTCGCCCACCCCTTCTCTCGGCGCTACGGCGCCATCCCTCGCCTCCAAAATAGAAGACGTCGAGGGGAGGGAGGACGGGGCGAGTGCAATCGAGTGCCTCCTCTACTTGAAGGGTAAAAAGATCGGCGAGGCCCTCGGGCAGACCCTAGTGAGCGCCGGGGCAGACGGGAAGCTCCGGTTCTGGAACGTCAAGGACGGCAGCCTTTGCCACGTGCTGAAGGCTTGCCACCCGAAGGGCTCGAGCATCAGCTGCATGACGAGCGACGAGCCAAACAACAAGTACCTCTTCACCGGCTGCACGTCGGGGTACCTGAAGGTCTGGACGCTCAAGAGCTTGGAGAGGGCGGCGAACAAGAGGATACACAGACGGTTCAGCGTGGTGGGAGGCAACATGAACCCGGATAGCGAAGCGCACAGGGGATGGGCGGGCAAGGCGTCCACGGCTATGGAGAGGCGCTTATCCAACAAAGATAGAATGAGCCCGATGTCACTGAACAGGAGAAGGAGCGAAGTCAAAACTTGGGCTGGTGAAAGGAGGGGGAGCAGCATGAATTTGGGCGGGGGCAGAGCCTCTGGTATCGGCAGGAGGTCGTCCGCCAGGAGGGCAAGCATGAGCGAGGGCGATTTCGCCATGCCCAAGGTCTATGAGATTGCCTCGTGGAAGGCCCACGGCGGCTCCCTCGTCAGCATCGAGTACGTAGGTGATTGGGGGGGGAGGGAACTGATCCTCACGGCTTCCACGGACTGCAACGTCAGCGTTTGGTCGCTCAAGGGAGCCCACATCGGAATATTCGGCCAGACTCTCAACTGGAGTTTGACCAACCCGGCCATGTGGATCGACAAGAAGGAGTACGTGGTCGAGAAGCCCAAGGGGCACTACGGGAGGGGTGGGGGGGTATTGGACGACGGAGATTCAACGAAGTTGATCAAGGGCAAGACGAAGGGGGTTGGGGAGAAGAGGAGGATGCTCAAGGCAAAGTTGGGAGAGCTCGACGCCATGATGAAGCAGACGAGCATAACTGATAAAGACGACGAAAGCAGTACGAGTAGTAGCGATGGCGATATGGACAATTTGGAGCACGACGACGAGGTGGATCTCTTCGAAGAGGAGAGGAAGGCTTACGAGAAGGTGAGGGGGGGAGGGGGGGGAGGGGGGGGGAGGAGCGGGAGCAATGTTTGTACTGCACAGACAGACGATCACATTTTCTTCTCTCTTGCCGCACGAACACAACCACAACTAACCCTTATCAATCGTCACCCCGCCGCTCTCGCAGAAGAGGAAAAAGCTCAACATTCGGTACGAGAAGATGATAGCGTCTAGCGAGAAGAAGCTTGAGAGCTATCACTACGAGCTCGCCAAGGCCAGGCTAGAAAAGAAGGTGATGCTCTTCGAGGCCCAGAGGAAGGGCGGCCGGGGCTACGAGAGCCCCATCGTGAAGGAGGCCAACTGGAACAAGAGGTGGGGCATCGGGCTCAGGAGCCACGTCCCGGAGGCAGACCATAACTCGGGGACTAGGACCAAGGTCACCGTCGGGGCGAACGGGATGCACGAGGTCATGATAAGGAAGGGGGACTCCAGGGGCGAGGAGGTCCCCCCCTCCGGGGTTCCCCCCGGGGGGGCCGGGCCCGGGGGGGGGGGTCAGAGCGGCAGCCGGCGCAAGGGGTACCAAAGGACAATGTCTGACGTCCAGAAGAGGGCGGCGGAAAGGATGAAAATACTCAGGAGCGGATACAACCAGACGGCGCACCAGCTGGGGGTACACGCAGTGGAGGACGTGGAGGACTGTAGGGGGGCGGAACTTGTCAGGAAAACCGCAAGGGAGAAGGGGGGAAAGAAGGGGGACAAGCAGGGAGGGATATTATAAGGGTGTTGTTGTAGGTTTTTAGTGAAATTTTGTGGCGTGTGTGTTTTCATGTTCATATTGAGAGTGGGTTTAGAGTTAATCCCGACCCCGGGCTCGCCCTCAGAACTCCCAGAAGTTCTTCTTCTCCTTCTTGGGAGGAGGTGGAGGTGGCTCCTCCTTCCCCTTAGCCTTCTTCTCCCACGGCCACTTGAAGCCTTCGTCGTCCTCGTCCACCCAGCCCTGATCAGCGTACGGCAGGCGCAGGTCGAACCTGTGCACGTGTGTGTGTGGGGAGATTGGAGTTAGAGAGTCATTTCCCCGTCAACACCCCGGGGGCACACTTAGAAATCTAGAAGATACCCTCTCACCTCTTCTGGGAAATATTGTCTATAGCATTTGCGTATCTCATATTTAAACATATAAATAAACATTAAACCAACCCACGCAATCACTATACCGACTATGTGTGTCATCAGCGTCATCAGCGTCAAAATGGGGAGTGGGGTCTTGGGGTCTGTGGCCAACCCCTTTTAGGATTTGGGTTCCATTCGTTTCTTTCTCAAATGTTCTCCCCAAAAGTTCCTTTTCGAAGCAAAATGATTCTGGGCCCGCCTTCACTCCTCGTAATAAATCCACTTTTTGCAATTTCAACGCGGTGCAGTTATTGCCTTCCCAGTGCGTCGAAGGTGTCCGAAGACAGAGCAGGGGGACAAGCACGGAGGGATATTATGAGGTGTTGTTGTAGGGTTTTAGTGAAATTTTGTGGCGTGTGTTTTTCATGTTCATATTGAGTGGGTTAGTGTTAATCCCGACCCCGGGCTCGCCCTCAGAACTCCCAGAAGTTCTTCTTCTCCTTCTTGGGAGGAGGTGGAGGTGGCTCCTCCTTCCCCTTAGCCTTCTTCTCCCACGGCCACTTGAAGCCTTCGTCGTCCTCGTCCACCCAGCCCTGATCAGCGTACGGCAGGCGCAGGTCGAACCTGTACACGTGTGTGTGTGGGGAGATTGGAGTTAGAGAGTCATTTCCCCGTCAACACCACGGGGGCACACTTAAAAATAGCTAGAAGATAACTCTCACCTCCCACCATTGTCGAATTTACCCCCGACGCCAAACTCCCCCCCTACGCCAAAAGATGCACCGGGGATAGGAATGCCGCCGATCTTCTTGGGGTCCCCATACTGATTCTCGAGGTCTGATATTGTTCCATCCTGGGATGCGACGAGCGAAGGGAGTTGCGTAGAGGGTTGTGTTAGTGGAGAGACGGGGGGGGGGGGGGGCGCGAGGAAGGGAACAGAATAACCATAAGAGTTGCTCGCATTCTGCTTGCATTCTTACCTTTCGGCGTTTTCTCCACTCGTTGATTGGGTCTTCTCCTTTCTTATACTGCTTCGTTTGCCAGCCCCACATATCCTGTTGCTTCTTCGTAGCCTCTTCTCTCCTCTTTTCGACGTTGTCAAAGTAGGCCTTCCTCTCTTTGGGGCTCTTTCGTCTATTAGCTAGAATCTCTTGCTGTTTCTCCCACTCTTCGTCGAGAGACTTCTTGTTAGCCCCTGTACCACCGCCAAGCCATCCGTTGAGCTGTGTGTCAGCTTGATTTGTGTCAGCTTGGTTTGTGTTAGCTTGGTTTGTGCCACCTATCGCGTTGAGGTTGGAAGGTGTTGAAATAAATGCCGATGTTGCGGTCATAAAAAGCAATAAAACGAATACAGTGTGTATGTAATTCATCTTGATAGATTGGATAGGAGTAAAGTAGGAGTAAAGTAGTTTAAAGTCCAATATAGATATCTTTCTCTAACCTGGATTCTGGTCAACTTTCCGAAAACTTGGAGCTGGGTTCGGACTTCGGACTGGGGTCGGCGCGGCGGACCAGCTCCTCCCCCTTAGCCTTTTTGGCCACTTGAAGCCTTCGTCGTCCTCGTCCACCCAGCCCTGATCAGCGTACGGCAGGCGCAGGTTGAACGTCAGGCAGGGGCGACCTGCTGCGGTTGTGATGGGCACAGAACTGGATGACAAGCCTTAATACACACAAGCCCAATACCAAAGAACACTGCAATGAATATTTCGCAGGGAGTTCTGTTGTCGTCATCAGCGTTTTCATGATTTGTCAATCTTCGATGCTTGTGGAAGGGGGTTGGAAGGGGGTTGGAAGGGGGTTGGATGGGGGTTGGGGTCGGGTTGGGTTTGGGGTGTTGGTTTGTTTGTTTGGAGAGGGAAAGCATCCGAGCCTGAATCATCACGTAGCTGGGCGCCGCCAGGAGGAATGCAAGCACCAACACGGCTTGCATTTAGGGGTGTGTGTGGGGGGGAGTGGGGTCTTTCTGTTGGGAAATCCACCCCTTTCGGATTCCTGATGCTGGCTCGAATTCTGGTTTCCAATTAAATTTTCCTCCTTCCATTTCCCCCCCCTTACAAATACTTTCACATCCTCAATACCAACACAACAATTCAAGAAAGCGAACTACATTCGATCACATCGGTTCAAATCGTTCAAATTAGCTAAAAAGCAAAGAAATCAAAATCCCCCCGACTCTCTCTACATCATCCTTTGAATAAAATTCCCTCCCCTCCCCTTCTACGTCACTTACACCTCACTACTACCTCACTTCTAACCCAATTATACCTCAATCACACATTCAAACACACTTTCAAACATGCCTTATGGCCTTTTATCAACCGAAAATATCACAACCCAGATATCAGCTTCTCTGATTTTGGGAAGGAAACCCTCTCAAGTAAAGCCTACCACAACGCCCATGATCTACGTGGACTCTTCACTGGACGGGATCAGCAGGAAGCACTTAAAGTTCGAGGTGGATGAGAATGATGTGTGCACCGTGGAGGTGCTGGGGATGAACGACAGCCTCTTGGTTAAGAAAGGGGTCAGGGGGGGGAGCGGAGGGGGGAAGGATGACGAGGAGGGGAGGGACGACGAGGAGGGGAGCGAGCCAAAGAAGGGGAAGAACAAGCCGGTCAGATTAGAGAAGGGCAAGCCCGTGAGTGTGCACGAGGGGGACATTGTCATCGTGGATTGGTACAGGCAGACTGAGGGGGAAAAGGTGAGAAGGGGCCACTGTTTGAAGAGCTCACAAAGAGGTTTCCCCCCATGACGCATATCGTAGCTGACCCTCCACGTAGCCCACGTGCAGCTTCAAAGTAATCTCCCTCCCCTCCCTTGCCTCAAACGACGCGGACGAGACCAGGAGCTACGACAACATGAACGATGTCTCAATGCACTCCTCCATTGCCCCCCAGTCACCTGCCGAGCCCTCCACCTTTGTCAATATTACCACCAGCACCGACGGGTCGTTCCTCAATACCACCGGCGTCACTGACCCTTTGAATTCACCCATTCTCAACACGTCATCCGTGTCGGACAACAACTACCTCGACGACACCGGAGCGTCCAGTAACTACATGGACTCCACCCTAAACACCACTTACACGGAGGGGGAGAGGTCGGACGACGAGGACTTTGACCCTGACGATAGCAACGAGGTGGACGAAGATGTAGCCGAGTCTGAGGAGGATCACTCCTTCGACGAAGACGACGATGACGACGAATCATTCACAGAGACCAAGAGGAAGAGGAGGAAGACGAGGGCCACCGCCGCTGGTGCGAAAAAAGGTGGCAGCAACAAACGCAGGAAGAGGTGAGGATAGACAGAGGGTCATAGCAGCAAAGCGGCGCACAATTTCATCACACTAACTCAACTCTCTTATACACAGTGTGGATTCGGAGAGCGGCTTTGTCATGGCTGATGGCACAGTGTTCCACTCTCAGGAGGACGAGGAAAAAATGAGGCAGCACAAGACCAAGTTGGCCAAGCAGAACGCGAACGCTAGGTGAGAAAAGGAGGAGAAGTACCGCCCCCCCGGAACCCTGACATTCATTATTTTGTTGTAGCTAACCCCCCAGCAGGCTCGAGACAGCGGTCATGAACGGGGAGATGGGTTCCGACGATGACGACGATGAGGAGTTCGACAATCACATGCCGATAACACAGGCTGAACCACCATCTAGCCCTCCGATTGGAATAAGTCAGGCCACCACGGTCTCAATGGTTAGCGGCAGCGCCAACGCCTCGGGACGTAACGCAGACGGCTGCGCAGACGGCGATGGCTCCGAGGAGAACGAACTCGAGGTCAGCTTCAAAGCCGTTGACGATAGCTCTGATAAACTATCATCCTTCTCAAAGTCACCGATCTCATCATCCAGCAACCTCGCGGCCCTCCTAGTAAGCCCGCCGATCTCTCACACCTTCGCAAGGCCAGCTGAACGACTACCTGCGAAGGAGAACACTTTTGGAGCGACACTCTGGCAGCATCTTAACTCTAACGACCCCCACATAGGTGAGAGTGGTTTTTGGGGGGCGGGGGGGGGCAGGGGGGGGGGGCTGTGAAAGACGTGTGAGCACACGACATAATTTTACCTTCCTAACTCCACCCCTAACTCCCCCCTCCCTCCCCCTCTACCCCCCCCTTCCCAGCCTCTAACTTCGTCAAGGAGTGCACCGTCGTCCACAGGCTCGCCCCCCCCTTCCTCAAAGCCGGGAGCATGCCCTTCATGAAGACCCTGACCTTGGGCCCCGTGCACGAGAACAAGCGAATCGTGGACCCGGCCAGGATCGAGCTCATCAGCTCGTCAGCCACGAGCGCGGCAAAGTGCTACCCAGCTTACAAGTTCAGCAACGGCGCGGGCGTCAACTACCTCTTCTCGGATTTCGTCAACGTCCTAACGAAACCCACGGAGGCCAAGGCGGCCTCAGACGTAGCGGGGAGCATGGACGAGGCCCTCGCGGCCCTGGAGTACATCTCAGAGCTCCTGAGCGGGGACGTAGGGGCAGGGCACCTGGAGGAAGTCGAGGGTAGGTTCTTAGACGCTCTGGTAAACTCCCCGGGGGGGGCTAGGGGGATGCTTAAGAAGTGCGCCAGGGAGGTCATAAAGGCCTGGGTGGAGCTCCACCCACTCCTAGACTCGGGGCTAGTCTTTGGGTGGACGCTCGTCGAGTGCTTGAAGAGAATGGTGAAGATTCTAGGGCTCTGCGTTGAGTTATACGAAGGCAACACGAATGAGAAGGACGCGGTCGACATTGTTAAGGAGAACATGCTACTCATGGGCAAGGGGAACGGGGTCAGGGACTGCTTCCTGCTCTTCTGGGAGGATGAAGGGGCATTCAAGGACAAGCTCGTTTCAAGGTTGGGGGAGAAAACGTCGTGGTGAATGTCGGAGTGATCGAGGGAGGTATCATGATGAGAAAAACCCAAAACGCAGAAAATTTTGTATTCGCAAACAATAAATCAGGCTTTCAGTTTCCCCTGCAGTTCCTCAAGCGTGGCGTGAATGGCCTTGGTAGCTCCTCCCTTGCCGTCCCTCTTCCTTTTCAACGATCCCTTGAGTACGATCCCGTAAACGTCCTTCCACTTTGTCTTCTCAATCCTCGCGAGTGCTAGAGTCACGGTAAGGAGCTTCTCCTGTTGGTCCGAAGGGGGCAAGCGAAAAGCGAGGCCGCCCAAAAAGGGGAGGTTAGTCGTAAGAAGAATTTGTTTTTCCCCGCATCAAATATAGAAGGATTTCTAACCCAAGGCCTCTCACCTCGACCTTTACAGCGAGTTCCTCCATCTCCTTCGCCCAAGCGTTGAAGGTCTTGACCCCCCTTTCCTGCGCCATGGCCACCGACTCGGGTGAGAATGACGGGAGGGTGTTGAGGACGCACTCTACCGACTTGGTTAGAGTTTCAAGGTTCGACGCCCCCATGGATGAGAAGAGGTTGCTGAGGTCGAGGATCACCTGGACGGCCGTCTTCTCCTGCGAGCGAGCCGGGTGCGCGGGGAAGGAGTTAGATAAACTTCAAGGGAACCCTCCGCTCCGCAATATCTTCCCCGCCGCCAGCATGGCTTTCCTCTGGTCTCTTGCCCTAAGTGCTTGTCCATTAAAGTATTCCTCAATCTCCTTATCATTTTCCTCATAACCCTTACCTCCCCCATCTTCTTCCCGTAGTATCCCCTCGCGTTCTCCAGGTGTCCGAATGCCCTCCTCAGCCTGTCCCCCGCCTTGGCTTCGTCCCCCTGCCTGGTCCATACAAGTCCGTAGAATATTCCAAGCTGATAATTCGTCGCCGCCACTTGCGCCTCATTCCCCAGCCTCGTGTAGATGTCAAGGGCCTTCTCCATCGGGTCAAGCACCTCCCTCTCCTCCTTTTTCTTAATATTCTTCTGTCGAAATATCCCACCCTCATCCTCCCCTCCCCTCCCCGCAACCTCCCTCCTCATCCTAACCCCCATCTCAAGATAAGCCCCCGCAGTAGCCTCGCTAACCCCGTCCCAGCAAATCACCCCGTTCTCCCTAACCTCCAATACCCCATGCGCCTCCCTCAAAACATCCACAGCCTCAGTGAGCATTTCCTCGCTCCTCAGAAGCATGGCCACGTTGCACATTACAGAGACCTCTGCCTCCCTGCACTCGGGTTTACCCTTGAACCTCCCCCTAGCTCTATCCATCCAGAACCTCGCGCTAGACGTGAGTCTGGGGGGGACGGGTTTACCCATACGTTTGTAGTCTAAGATACCACGTAAGCAAATACTACCGAGCTCGTTACAGGCGTCACCGGCTTTTGCCGAGACGGATGGTGACGTCCCTGACTGGGGGGCCTGCTTTCGGCCCATCTCGTGGAGCATATTCTGCGTATTTTCGTTACGGAGTTGACATGGGTAAGAGGGCGACCGCCACAACAATTTCTCTCTTTCTCTCTCTCTCTCCCAGTTCTACTAACCTTGAATCCAATAGCTCTCTCATATCCCACAACAGCCGCCAGCATAGCCTTCCTCTGGTCTCTTGCCCTAAGTGCTTGTCCATTAAAGTATTCCTCAATTTCCTTATCATCATCCTCACCTCCATCTTCAGGTCTTGGTCCACCCAATACACTTAACCCCCAAAGGTCAACACCGACACCGAGACCGAGGATCTTACCACGAGAGTATGTAGAGGCAGAAGTGGAGGAAGACGAAGTAGGGGGGTCGTCCATTGAACCGTACTCCATAACTTCAATCTCCCTACCTACCTAAGCAGACAAAAGGGGGGTGCGTGAAAAGGGTGTGAGGGATTACGGGTTTTTATAGTTTAGTGTTGTGTCAACGTTTTTGATGCTGAGATCTTACGTTCCCTTTTCCCCTTCCCTTCCCCTCCCCCCTTTGTTTTTGGTTTCCTTACCTCGACAACGTCACCACCCCCCAGTCCCCCTTTTTCTCTAAATTCCTCCATCCTCCCTACAAAAACCCTCCCAAAGTCTCCCAAAACTTCATTCAACTTACTCTTCCCTTCAATGACATCCCTATCGAATCCTTTTCCCTTATGTTCTAATGAGAAAGCACGTTTGTTAATGTCTATACATTTCGCAGCTTGCCTAACGCTGGACATAAACTCACTCGGGTTACACCCTGTTAAATGTTTCCTAGCAACCTTGAGTAAGTTTATCGTTGCTTTTGGTGCTACACCTAAGAGTTGTTGACGTGACATAGATAGTGCAGCTAGTCGTGAGGATTTAGGATGAAGGGTTGGACGGGTTGGGGGGGGTGGGGGGAGGGAGGTTTTTAATAAACTTATTAGAGACTGAAAATCTACCTCTTCATCCTCATCTGATGAGTCTTCTGATACGCATGAGTCTGAGTCTGATGTGTTGTGAGCCTCTTCCTGTTCATGTTCCTCTTTTACAGCCTGTTCCATAACTTCAACAGCCTTGAAGTAGTATTTACTCCCTTCGATAATATCCCCGCACCTACATTCAAAGTCCCCTCTAACTTCCCAGACCTGACTTTTAAGTACATCCCCTTTCCCTTCCTCTTCTTCCACCTCCTTATTCCCTTCCCTTGTCATACCTTTATCTAGAATATCCTCCGCGTTATTAAGTAACTCCCTAACTCTACCCTCCATCCCTTCTTTAACTTCCAGCATTTTAGCGAATCTCAAACAAGCCGTACACAGCCAATACCCCCATCCATCCGTCCCTCCCTTCACCTCACATAAACCCGTAGGTGATAGGACGGAGGTTTTTGAAAGGACGTATACTTTAGATACGTTACATGAGGAGTTTAAGAAGGATAGAAGAGATCGGGAGGAGGCTTCTACAAACATTGGGGTTAGCTGAGGGTTTGGGGGTGTACTTGGGGTAGGGTTTGAGGAGGAGGACCTTACGGAAGAGGAGGCCGAGCTTGTGGGGGAGGGTGACGTTGTGCCTGGGTGGGGGTTTGTTCTGTCTTTGTTAGAATTTTGTTTGGTGCTCGTCTCGGTTGTGGTTTGTCCGTAGTAGTCGTTAACAACTTGGTCCATTATACCCTTCTCGAATGTCTCTTGTAGCTCAGGTATGGAGCCTAGGAGGCGCTGTAGGTTTCCTCCTAGGGTGCCTGATATTATCGTAGTCGGTACGTCGTGGAGGACCAGGGAGCAGGAAGTTGTTGGGGGTGAGGTTGAGGAGGAGGGTGGGGAGGATGGGGATGGTAGGGGGGGCGGAGGAGGGGGAGTCATGTTTATGCGGATAGTCTTCAGAGGTGGTTGGGGGTTGTTTCTTGATTCTGCCCCGTCATTCGTCGTAGCGTCCACGTCAGCGTCGTCGGCCGTCGTCATCATGTCGTCACCTCTATCCTTCCTCCTCCCTATTGGGCTCCCTGGGTTGTGAGCTACACCGTCCAGCAATATCAGCTCGTCGCTGGCCTTGTAGACTGCGACGAAGTCGCGACGGCTATCCCTTGAGGAGGGCTTGTCTGGGGAGGTGGTGGGGGAGCTGCTCTTGGAACCTCCGGTGACGACTACCTTGCTGTAGGAAGGGGGTTCCCCCTCTTTCTCTTTACTGAGGAGAGAGAGAAGCAATAGAGGGTAAGAGGGGTTGCGTTTGCATGTTAGGGTTAGGGTCACGATAGGTAGGGGTAGGGGTGTCGATGGAGCTGTCTAAGTCTAGCAAGGTTGGTTGTTGTAGTTGTTGTTGTGCTTTTGTAGTTATAGAATTCTCATACAATTCTCTAACAGGCTCAAAATGAAATAGTTGTATTCTCACCTCGCTTTGTCGTCTTTGTGTAAATGTGAGTAACCTTCGTAGGCGCTCAAGCTTGCTTGTATAACTCCCCCAAGCCCTCCTAATGTAGCCCATACTTCCATCCCATCTTGTGATGGCTGGGATGTGTCTTTGTTATTGGTATTGGGGATGTTGTTGTTGACGTTGGGGATGTTGTCGTTGGCGTTGTTGTTGTTGGCGTTGGATGCATCTTTAGTATTGTCATGTTTATTAGCTAAAGGATCATAAGTAGATACAAGATGAAGTCCTGTTGGTAATGGTGATGCTAGTAATGATGTATCTGATGATGATGTGTGTGATGATGATGATGTGTGTATTGTTGATGATGTGTGTATTGATGATGATGGACGCATAGAGGCCTTATTTGTAGATGCATTTGTGGATGTAATATGATTGGCATCGACAGTAGATGAAAAGGACTTATTCTTTTGTCCATTCTTTTCATTTGACGACGTTAATGATGATGATAATGGAGATGTGATTGATGATAAAGCCTTTGATGACATTATTTCAGAGTAAAAGACGTTAATTAGACGTTAATTAGGACAATTAGAACTCTCACATTATTCCTGCTCTCCACTCCCAGAGAACACTTTCACTTTTCCATCTTTTCTCACTTTGCCAGCCCTTTTGGCGTTTATTTGAGGCACATTTCGAGGCACAGATCTCCATTTTGGACAGTGTCTTTTGGTCAGTCATTCTTTTAGTCCATATTTGAGAGGATTTAGGAAATAGGAGTGCGGGCAGACAGGATCCTCATTAGGATACTCTCTCTTAAGATACGCTGTTACGATACTCTGTTAGGTTACTCTGCTAGGACACTCTCCCTCTACACTCCTTCCACACTCTATCTCCATCCAATCTACCCCAAAATGTCCTCACAAACACTCTCCCTAATCCCCCCTCTCCTCCTCCTCCTTTCCCCTCCCCCAACAACTCTCCAATCAGAGTCCATCCTCCTATTCGGTCTATTCGCCTTAACCCTCCTAGCATCATCCCTCTCCACCCCTCCCCCTCCCCCCCCCACTACCACCTCCCCCCAAACCTTAACCCCTATAACAAAATCAAAATACAAGTCAAGATTTGGTGTCCTCCAAGTCCCTACCCGCTTCCTAATAGGTTGTTTAAACGATCGTCGTGAAGCCTCCCGTCGTTTCCTCTCAACTTTATCATGGCGTAAATCAAACTCCATCGACACCATGCTCCAATCAGAGCCTACCCCGAATTTCAAGGACATTAAAAAATACTACCCACACTACTACGCTGGGAGGGGTAAATCAGGCGCGACGGTTTATTACGAGGATTGCGGTGGTATCGACGTGCCTGCTTTAACTGGTTTAGGTATAACAGTATCGGATCTCGTCCGTCATTACGTTTACATGACGGAGTTTTGTTTCACTGTGTTAAACCCTTCCCCAGAAGCCAAGAC
The DNA here is from genome assembly GCA_030267965.1 of Triparma columacea. Classification (NCBI taxonomy): domain Eukaryota; class Bolidophyceae; order Parmales; family Triparmaceae; genus Triparma; species Triparma columacea. The sequence goes on along the minus strand of BRYA01000159.1, from coordinate 21,453 downwards.
AATCACGGTCTTTGACGTGGACGGGGTGGGGGTGGGGGATGTTAAGGGGAAGGTGCTGGAATTCATTAAGGAAACTACGGCGATTATGCAAGCACATTACCCGGAAAGAAGCCAGGTGAGAGAGGAGCGGGGGGGAGAGAGTTTTATAATGGAAGGGTGGGGAGGGATGTAAAAGGCATTTTTTGGGATTACGTATAGGGTAGTAAAAGGTCTAAACATAACTAACCTCCCCCCCCCCCAACACACGCACACAAAAAAGTGTATCCTGGTTGTGAATGCTCCCATTTGGTTCAGTGCGATCTGGTCAATCGTCCGCGTCTTCGTAAACGAACGTACCCAGTCAAAAGTATCAATATCATCCACCCGTTCAAGTCTCGCCGCTTTATCAAAACACCTTGATTATGGGGAAATACCAGAGAAATACGGGGGCGGGAAAAGGTGGAGGAACGGGGAAGGGGGGAAGGATAACGGGAGATGGTGGAGCGAGGAGGAAATTAGGTTTAGAGAGTGGGTGGAGGAATATGGGGGGGTTAAACATGATGAAGGGGACAAGGAAAGGATGGAGAGGAGAGTTGAGTGACAAATTACAATAAAATAAAAGGGGATATGGCGGTGAAGGGGGGGGGAGGGTAAAGAGGTGAAGGGGGTTTTTGTTTTGTCGTTTTGAAACACCGAAGTACTTAGGTTATGGTACATTACGTGGTTTTGAACCCGTCAGTGGTGTAGGCAAATGTTGGAGAAAGAGGAGGTAACGGAGGAGGTAACGGAGGAGGTAACGGAGGAGGTAACTTTGCGAGTTTGTAATGCATTTTATATTTGAATATATTAAATTGAAGCCCTTGACAGCACGGTTCCAAAAGTACCTTCGGATCTTATAAAGACGTGTGTTGTAAAGAGTTATGAGCATTTTAAACCCTCCCCGAATCTCACCGAACCCGAATTTCACCGAACCCGAACACAGACGGGGAAGGGGAAGGGGAAGGGAAAGGGGAGGGAAGAAGAGGAAGAAGGGGGACGGGAAGAAACAGAGAGGAAGAAGGGAAGGGAAACAGAAAGGGAACAGGGACGACCGAACACCGAGAGGAGGGGAGGAGACAGGGAGTATGTATGTAGTATAATGTATAAATGTATGTGTAGTATGCTGTACCAGAGCGTACATACATACTACACATACATTTATACATTATACTACATTCTCTAAGGCTTTTATGGCTTTGTTCCCCTTCCCTGTCTTGGCTTTGGTTCTGGATCCCTGTTCCATTCTTAGTCCCCTTCCCCTCCCTCTCCCTCCCTCTCTCTGTTCCCGTCTTTCTCCTCTCTGTTGTTGTTGTTGCTGTTGTTCCTCCCTCCTCTCTCCCTCCTCACTCTCATTTGACACTGGCTCGGCTGGCTCGGCTGGCTCGGCTCTCGATACTTCCAAAAAACTTCCCAATTTCTTCCCTATTTCGCGATTATTTTTCAATTTGAATAGCTTATAATGACGCTCTCGACGATACGGTTCGAAGAGTATTCTCAAATATAAAAAGTATTGCGATTTCGCGAAGTTATAATCTTCCTCCTCCTCCTCCTTCCTCCTTTCTTCAATTATCCCAGAGAGAACACTCTCACTTCTCACTTTGCCAGCCCTTTTGGCGTTTATTTGGAGGCACATTTCGAGGCACAAATCTCCATTTTGGACAGTGTGTTTTGGTCAGTCATTCTTTTAGTCCATATTTGAGACACATTTAGGAAATAGGAGTGCGGGCAGACAAGATCCTCTATTAGGATACTCTTTGTTAGGATACGCTGTTAGGATACGCTGTTAGGACACGCTGTTAGGATACTCTCCCTCTCACACTCCTTCCACACTCTATCTCCATTGATATGTCCTCACAAACACTCTCCCTAATCCCCCCTCTCCTCCTCCTTCTTTCACCTCCCCCAACAGCTCTCCAATCAGAGTCCATCCTCCTATTCGGTCTATTCGCCTTAACCCTCCTAGCATCATCCCTCTCCACCCCCCCCCCTCCCCCCCCCACTACCACCTCCCCCCAAACCTTAACCCCAATAACCAAATCAAAATACAAGTCTAGATTTGGTGTCCTCCAAGTCCCTACCCGCTTCCTAATAGGTTGTTTAAACGATCGTCGTGAAGCCTCCCGTCGTTTCCTCTCGACTTTATCATGGCGTGCATCCAACTCCATAGACACCATGCTTCAATCAGAGCCCACCCCGAATTTCAAGGACATTAAAAAATACTACCCACACTACTACGCTGGTCGGGGTAAATCAGGCGCGACGGTTTATTACGAGGATTGCGGTGGTATCGACGTGCCTGCTTTAACCGGTTTAGGTATAACAGTATCGGATCTCGTCCGTCATTACGTTTACATGACGGAGTTTTGTTTCACCGTGTTAAACCCTTCCCCAGAAGCCAAGACGATCACGGTATTTGACGTGAACGGGGTGGGGGTGGGGGATGTTAAGGGGAAGGTGCTGGAGTTCATTAAGGAAACTACGGCGATTATGCAAGCACATTACCCGGAAAGAAGCCAGGTGAGAGAGGAGGGGGGGAGAGAGGTTTGTATGGAAGGGTGGGGAGGGATGTTGACGGCATTTTTTGGGATATGTATAGGGTAGTAAAAGGTCTAAACATAACTAACCTCCCCCCCCCCCTCCTCCCCCCACACACGCACACTAAAAAGTGTATCCTGGTTGTGAATGCCCCAATATGGTTCAGTGCGATCTGGTCAATCGTCCGCGTCTTCGTAAACGAACGTACACAGTCAAAAGTATCAATATCATCCACCCGTTCAAGTCTCGCCGCTTTATCTAAACATCTTGATTACGAGGAAATACCAGAGAAATACGGGGGGGGGAAAAGGTGGAGGAACGGGGAAGGGGGGAAGGATAACGGGAGATGGTGGAGCGAGGAGGAAATTAGGTTTAGAGATTGGGTGGAGGTACATGGGGGGGTTAAACATGATCAAGGGGATAAGGAAAGGATGGAGAGGAGAGTTGAGTGAAAGTAATACAAACATAATTATAGCGGATTAAGGCTGTAGTAATGGAAGGGGCACAATTTTTAAATGAAATATGGGGGTAGCGTTTTATTCCCCCTCTTTCCTCTCTTAAACCCGTCACCCCTAGCTGGTGTGTTCAAATGTTCTCCCCCACACCCCCCCTTTTCTATGCTTTCACGCCACGTTTCTTGACCGTTTCTTCCTCCTCTCCTTCTCCTTCTCCCTTTCTTCTTCCCTCGATTTCCTCTCCCTCTTATAATCCGGTACATCCTCCCCCCCCCCCCCCTTCCCCTTCTTCCCCCCCCTAGTCCTCGTGCTGTTCCCCTTGCTGTTCTGTTTCTTCATATCCTTAATACGTTTAACCTTGTCCTTATCCTTACCCTTGACTCTATTCTTCACACTCTTTATCTCATTCACGCTTCCCAAACCCTCCTTGTACCTACCCTCAAGAATGGTGGCAATTTTCTCGACCTCTGATTGTGTCTTATCAGTATTAATAGACTTCATAATATCGTCGATCGACCTACCCTGCTGTACCATTGAGAGGATAGTAGACTCGTCGATAGAGGATAAACCTGACATTAACTTATCGGTTTCGTGACGGGAGAGACGGGGGGATACACGCTCGCAATTTGAGAGGGATATAAGGAGGGAGAAGAGAACGAGATAGAGGAAGACACGCATGGGTTTCGAGATAGGGGGGGATGATTAGGGGGATGGCGAGGTGGTAGAAGGGAGGATTATATTACGGACAAGCGAAGGTGTAAGTCGGGAGGACGGAGACACTCGCAGTCAAAAGGAGGAAATAAATTTCCTTCAAAATGAACCCAAAGTTTACGGTTGAAAGAAGGGGCTTGATTTTGAATGATTTCCTCAAAACCCCTTGCACTTGCATGCTCGGACAACCCGTTCGGTCGCCTAGTGATAGTTTTATCGGGACAACGTGGAAATCCTTGCGTCGTAACGAGTAGGGGAAGCTAACTATTTCCAAATTTAAAGTGTATAAATCCACGAATTTCTCTTGCAACAGCGAAATAAAAGAACATTATAAGACGGTTATTCTCCTTCTGTCCACCTGAAATAATATCTAATGCCCGCGTTGTTCCTATTCAGATCTAAATCTAGGTGTCCGAAAGACCCTCGAAAGTCTCCCTGTTCCTTCAAACAAATACCTTCCAGGACAGGACCTTGGCGACAAATTTTGACCTCCCCCCGGCGACCACCATACCTAAACAATTGCCATTCGATCACTTCATTCAAATTTCCTTCCTTCTTTGCTTCTTCCATGGACACCAACGACCATGCCTCAAACGAACAAGCTCAAGAAAATAATGTGTGGCACGAGTACCACCACGAGGGCCAGACATATTATTACAACCCATCAACCCAGGAGACAAGTTGGGTGAACCCCAACTCCTCCCCCTCTCCACAGCCCCTGCAAGACCATGGAACTGCCGTGGCCCCTTTGAGTGAGGGCAACAACGACCCAGCAGTGGAACAGCAGGAGTACTACGATTACGAGGGGTACGAGGGCGCGAATGGACACGGCGACTATAGCACGGCCACTGATAACGCCGTGAGGGTTGTGGGGGACAACGACACAACAATCCAGGTGAGAGAGCATGGTACTTTGGGGGGGGGAAGGGGGCAAGCAGATCAAGGCAGCAAAAGCTTGGCCCGTTCTAACTCCCCCCCCCTCCCCCCCATCCCCCCCCCACCCCCCTCCCCCCCCCTCCCCGCCACTTAAAGAGCTACAACGAAGAATCCCTGAATGGGGCAATCTCCCCCATCTTCACAGACTACTCCCTCGACCCCAACCCCGCAGTCGCTGCCGCCCAGAAGACTGCCTCTCAGGAAGCTCTCGATAGTCTCGGTTGGATTGAGTACCAGACGCAGGGAGGGGATCCCTACTACTACAACCTCACCTCTGGGGAGACGCAGTGGACACTGCCTGACGAGGTTGCTGAGAAGGAGCACGAGCTCCTCGCTTCCGGGTCTCTGACGAACCCCCCCTCGTCCAAGGATCAAAGCCCCCGCCGCGCCAGCCTGGCCACAGCGATCGACCACCCAGACATTGAGTACGAGTACAACCGCTCAAGGCTATCTCCCACGCCACTCACATCCTCGGGAGGACTTCTGTCAGGGACACCGTCTTCTTCGAACTTCAGGGCCAGCACGGCCAAGGGGAAGAAGGTGAGCGAACTGACGAATTCGCTTGGTCAATGCTGTTGCTCTTGCTGTTTGCATTTTAGGAAATAAATTATTCTTAACCCATACTCACCCTCACCCACCACCCGCACCCCCTCGCAGACCCGCTCGAGCCCCACTTCAAGCTTGGGCCTCTCGGTCAACTTTGCGAACGCTGCAATAGCGTCAGAAAAGATGGACGTCGACGAGCTCAAGAACGTTGTGGCCACTGGGGGCGTCAATGACATAGAGAGGGCCTCCCCCGAGAGCAGCAAGCACAGAAACAACTTCAGCCCAATGCTGCTAAGCAAAATCAGGAAGAGATTCAGGGCCGCAGCCAAGGGCAAGAGGGGGCAAAACTGGGACGCCATCTTCGCAAAGTACGATACGTCAGAGGACGGAAGTTTGGACCCAAACGAGTTCTTCCTCGCAGTAAGAAACGGCGTTAATATTAGGCCTAGGGACATTTCCGATCGCGACATTGAGGTTCTCATCAAGGCACTTGACATGGACGGGGACGGCAGGCTCAGCCTCATCGAGTTCGCGGCATTCTTGGCCGAGGATGACAGCAACCACGACCACGATCTGGATATGAAGAGATCAATAATCGGCCTCCCCCCTGCCAAACCAAAAACGAAGCACAACATGGCGACCTTATCGCACTCCGACCTCAGTATGGTCGGAGGCGCAACGCCGAGCTTCGATAAGGCCAAGAGAGCGAAGGAGGAGCTGGACATGCAAAGGAAAGCCAGAAGGATGAGCGAGCAGAAGCTCCTCTCTGCCAGCAAGAGGGGCTGGCACACTGCCCAGATGGCGGCGAAAATCACAAACGTCCCCGAGATCAAACATAGGCTCAAGCCAAGGTCCCACCCCAGGGGGCAGAGGAAGGCCGACAAGACCTGGACTCAGTCAGCCCACCGCCTCAAGATTGCGCACGCCTGCCAAAAGATCTGGAAGGACCCCGTCGTCAGGCACGCCGCTTACGCCTCGCTCGTCAACACGGTTACCCCGGCCATGGCGGAAGTCCAGGCCGCCTACCGCCACGCACACAAGAGGAACCCCAACAGCAAAGTCACCCCTGCCATCATGGAGATACTAAGGAAGAAGCTCAAGAGTGAGGTGAGGCTACACGGGCTTATGGAACGAAGTGACGCGTTCTTAGCGTAAAGACTAACTACTCCTGTTTTCGTTCTTGTCAATCTCGATAATCCTTGCCCACTAACGCAACCCCTTACCCCCCCCCCCCCTCCCCCCCCTCAGAGCTACACTCCAAACGGGGAGGACTACGTGAAACTATTCAGGGCCTTTGATAACGACAGGCAGGGGGGAATTATGTACCAGAGGTGGCTCGCGATTATTCGGAAAACTTGCAAGTTCCCCAAGAAGCTTCTCTCAGACAAGGATGTGCTCGAAATCTTTCAAACCATCGCGGGGGAAGGCGAGGGGGGCAAGCCGAACGGAGAGATCGACATGCAGCACCTGCTCAAGTTCATCAAAACAGACGTCCCGGCCGCCCTGAGCCTGAGCAAGGAGAACGAGGGTAAGGTCAGCCAGGCCGAGGTGCTCATGTACGTCATTAACAAGTCCAGGAAGAGCCTCAAAAAGTGCGCGGACGACGCCGGCGTACTGGACTGGGAGTCAATGTTCACACTGTACGATCAGGACGGGAACGGCGTACTCACGTTTGACGAGTTCGCCAGGATCTTCCGCACCGACTTAAGGCTCTCCACGAAAGAGGTAGAAGACAAAGAGCTGAAACTCGTGTTCGACTTTATTGACTCGGACTTATCGGGGGATGTGAGTTTTGACGAGTTTGAGAGGTTTTTACACACAGGGGAAAGTGAGAGAAGGTGAGACAATGGAGGAGGAGGAGGGGCTAGGTTTTGGGGAAGAGGGATGTGTGCGGGGAGATTGACGTAACATCTAATCACGTTCACAATGTCGCAGATTTCCAGTGGTGGGCGACGAGACCACCACAAGCGTTGTCAAGAGGGGAGAGAGGAAGCCGCCTCCCCCCCCAACGACCACCATCGTAGTGAACCGCCCTGGTGGCTTCGGAAGCCATGAGTTCTACGCGGGAAAGGAGGAGGAGAAGCGGCAATTGCGGCTGAATGAGTGCAAGGAGCTCCTGAAGAAGAAGGCGCGGGCCTACAGCTACACCGCTCTGGGGCAGGACTGGAGCATCGCCTTCGGAGCCTTTGACAAGAGCCACGACGGACACATTGATGCTCAGGAGTTCAGAGTTGGGGTGAGGAAGCTCTTCAAGCTGCCCCCCCTGACCGTTAGCGACCGGGACATTTCCGAGATCTTTAGGAGCATTGCGATCGACGAGGAGAAGAACTGGGTGAGCGAGGCGGCATTCGTGGAGTTCCTGGGAGGGGAGGAAATGATGGACAAGAGTGGGCACATGGACAAGTACGCAAACTTGTGGACCCACGTCGACGAGAAGGACATAATTATTCGAGCGATAAGGAAGTTCAAGACCAAAGTGAAGAAGATGGCTTACGTTCAGATGGGAAAGGTAGACCTCGAGAGCGTCTTCAAGAGGTTCGACAAGGACGGGAGTGGGAACATCACACTGCAAGAGGTGACGGAGGCGGTGAGAAGGTTCCTGAAGATTCCGGATAGCGCGCTGACGAAACACGACATCAAGCTTGTGTTTGAGGCTATTGACAAGGACAGGAACGGGACGCTGAGCGTGGAGGAGTTTTTGGGGTGTATGGAGGACGGGGAGAGGGAAGTGGGGAAGGGGGGGAAGGGCGGTCTTAAGACGCCGACGAAGAAGGCGCCAGCAACGAAGGAGGTGCACGAACATATGGACTAGGAATCATAGTTGGCAAAAGTTAAATACGTAGCCGTCTCAATATTCCAAAATTGGTTAAACATTCATTCACGTACAACATAAGTCTATTCGAACTCTAAAGCGTCGGTCTCCTCGTTCAGGAGCGGAGGGCAGATTATTGGGCCGACACCATCAAGGAGGTAATTCTGTGGGTGGGGGAGAGGGGGGTTAGGGTGGTGGAACTTGAGAATGAAAAGGTGGTTGGAGAGCACTGCTCGTGCGACTCTTCCCCATACCTTCATCATGACCGCAAAAGCGTTGAAAGTCGTCGTGCATGAGATCGCCGTTGCCACGTTCACCCCTGATGTTATGTCTGTCTTGGAACCTGTTGCTAGGCTCAGCGCATTGGTGAACTCCGACACGGAGGAACTAAGCTCCGACGTCACAAAAGTTTCTATTTCCTCCTGGGTGCGACATGATGTAATTTGCGTGGGCGAGCGGGCAGTGAGCGTGTGGAAGGGGTTGTGTTGCTTTTGGTTTGACAGGGGGGAGGGGGAGGGCGCGAAACATAGACTCAACTAACCTCCCAAAGTTTGCAGTATGCATTATATGCGTCGTACTGGGCAAGGCTGAACTCGTCAGGGCTGTCAGGGTTACCTCCTTCTGTTGAGAAGAGGTTCTTATGGCCTTCGAGGAATTGCTCTATCCTCTCAAGGAGGTCGTCGTTGGTATAGAACCAATTAGCGACCGCACTCACGAGCTCATGAGGCTCAAAATTGCTGCCATCATCATCGACGCTTGTCGTCGATGACTGGTGGTTCAATTTTGCGCCAGAAGTTGTCGCCTTTGCCGAAGGGTTTGTGTGTTTTGAGTCTAATTCTCGTTCCGAAGAGGAATCAGAGTCATACTTTGACTCCATTGGGGTAACGTCTATGCCAAATTAGTAGACGCGCCAAAATGTACGACTGGGAGGGGTGGAGAGGAAGTGGAGGAAAGATGGCAACAAATTTAGTGGGAAGATAAATATACGCACAGTGGACTTTAAAGGTACGCAAGGGCGCTAGACTTTGAACTATCGAGTAGAAGTGCATTATAGACATTTTTGGTGTGTTGAAGATCAGCTGAAAGCTATAATCCATGGTTCCCTCCTTCTCGGCCAAGGGCAGTGGGTCCTCTCTTTGTTTCAGTTAGAGATCATGGGCGAAACTTGAGGGAGGAAGACAAAACAAGAAGGCATTAGAACACCGCAATGAGCAACAAAAGTTCTATTCTTTCTTCTCTCCTCCTGACCTCCTCTCCTTCACCCTCCCGCAGCTCCTTCCAGGAAACCAATCTGTGATTCGACCTCACTGCTAGAAACGTCCGTAGAACTCTAAGAACCCCTCTATATTATCCTCCCGCCCATTCTCCCCCATCACCCCCCCCCCCCCTCCTCCCACCATGTCAACTGCAGCTTCAAGTACACATGACTCCCGCAGTGCTGCCCTTGATGTTGTTGAGTCCATTGCTAATATCCTGGACGTCGGGCTGGAAAGGGAGGCTCTTAGCGCGCTGGTTGAACTCGTTGAGAACGGATGCAGCCCTGAAGCTTTGGTGGCGGTGGTGGAGGAGATGAGGAAGGAGAAGGTGGCTATGGAGGAGAGGAAGGAGGGGGTGGAGGGCGGAGGGTAAGCGGAGAAAAGGGGTTGTTTTGTTTTTGAATTAAAGCTATTCCGATTTGCTATAGGGTTATCATATTTAATGTGAACATGTGCGTCTACTACACAGGTAGTGGTGGTGGTGGATTGTAAGACATACTGCATCCTGCGTGTCTCTCATGATGTCCTCCTCCCTGCGATGCCCCCTTCATCCCCTCGCCTGTCAGGAGCTGAGCCGCTCAGGCCGATTCCTCGGTTTCTCTTTGGTTACTTCCTCAAAAATCTAATCTCCATTCTGCGAGCTGTTTCAGATCCAGACAATCTGTTAGAAAAATTTCATCTCTTAATCTCTTCCAAATCACACTACATGGACAAGGCACTACCAACTAGCTACTATTGACCCCCCCCCCCCCAACCCCACCCAGCCTTATGTTATGAGATTTGGAGACCCGGCGGACAACGACCCTGCAGCAGGCTGTGTGATTGGAATCCAATCTGCCAGCAGGTACCACCAGAAGAACCACGAGCGCAAGGAGATCGCCAACACCCTTCTTTCTGCGTCTTGGACCCTTCAGTCCTCTGGCCTTTTCATTTTCATTGCTTGGGTCAGAGAGGTGGCGAAGCATGCGCTTACCGGAGTAGAAACACGCGAAGCAGTTCAAGGTACTGCGAGGTACTGGGAGGTGCAAGCGGCGCAGATTTACTCCGTCGTCTCCATCATATTTTACGCCATTCTTCCCACGTTCTTCGACGAACCTCTAGTCAAAATAGTGGCACCTCAACTCGTCGGGACCATCGAGTGGGCGCTGCTCGCTGCAATCGTTGGAATTACGAGGGTGCGTATAAATCGTATCATCCACAGCATCGGACTCGAGTCTTCCACTAAGTACCTTATCCTGACGAGAACACACCACCTCCTCGGCTACTTAATGGTGAGAGTGACTTGTTGCGAAGTGGGCTGGCTGTGCCTCATCGCCCCGCTCCTCCTAACTCCCCCCTCTCTCCCCCCCAAGATGATGCTCATTTTCCAATCGTTTGGAATGGGAATGATGGACTGGGACATTGTCAACTGGCATCCATCCTTCGACCCTTCAAAGACCGCTGCCGGTGCCAAGGTGAGAAGACCACAAAAAACTCCACCCCGACTTACAGTATATACTCATCACAAAATCCTTTCTGTAGTTTATTTACGACACCAGCCATCCGCTTCGGACAGATCTTTGTACGGTCATTTACTCGACTGGCTTTGCCGTGATCCCCATGCCTGTCATCTATATCATGTACACAGGGAATAGGGAGAAGAATGCGAGGAAAAGGCAAGTCGAATCAACCGCAGGAAAAATCATTGCAGTGCAAAATAATGCTGAAGCGCGGGTGAAACAATTACGGTCATCCTTCAAGAATGAAAGGGAGAGGCTAATTTCAGCTGTCGGTAAACTTGAAACTCAGATCAAGCATCTCAAATACAACAAGATTGAGATCGGAGCTATGGAGAGTGCCAGAAATAGCATGACGGCCGCCAGTAGGAATGAACTGATGGAAGTCATGCTAAACAGTGATGACGTTGAAATTGGGTCCCTCATTGGAAAGGGGGGATTCGGGAACGTCCATGAGGGCTTCTACAAGGGGGAGATAGTTGCAGTGAAGCAAATACAACGTGTCGAAGAAGAAAGCATCGAACAGTTCAGGTGAGAGCGTGCCCCCCACAGCAACTAAAGTTAGAGCAATTCCAGCATTTTCTTTCGCTCACCGCTGCTCTGCAAACACTGCCCCCTCCGCGACTCACTTTGCTTGTCGCCGCGCAGGTTTGAGTGCTTCCTCTTGAAGCATCTACGCCACCCCAACGTCGTTCGTTTCATTGGAGTTTGTTGGGACCAAACCCTCCTCGCCTGTGTCCTCGAGTACGTCTCAAATGGCTCTCTCCAAGATCACCTGAAGAAGTGTTCGGGCAAAACCCACAAACAACTGACTTGGAAGAGCGATTTGTTAACAACCGCCCAGGAGATAAGCTCGAGCCTTGAATACCTCCACCACGCCAGATACTGGCACGAGCGAGCGGAGAAAGGTAAACCTCCCGGGTGGAGAGAGTGTATCATCCACAGGGACCTGAAGCCGGACAACTTGCTCATGACGGAGGATTGGACCGTGAAACTCGCAGACTTTGGAGAAGGTGAGAATGGACGGGGCGAAAAAAAAAAAAAAAAAAAAAAAAAAAAATCCTTAACCCACGACTTCGCTCGTCACAGCGAGGGCGTTGGAGGTGGACTACAATATGACAATGGTGGGAACGCCAATCTACGTAGCCCCCGAAATCCTGAAGGGCGACATGTACGACGAGAAGGTGGACACTTACTCATTCTCCATTTGCCTCTTGTCCATGATAAGAGCGGAGACGTCCATCGTCCGGTATTTCTTGGAGGCCTTGAGGAAGTCCATGAAGAGGAAGAACACAAAGGGGGCTGGGATTGCGATCTTGAATTCAAGGTGAGGGATCGCGGCGAGTGGGATGTGACGAGTGGGATGCGAGAGCGGGATGCGGCGAACGGGAGATGTGGCGACCAGGGATTGAATTCCTCCAGAGATTGCAACGAGTGGGATGTGACGAGTGGGATGAGGAGCGGGATGCGGTGAACGAGGGATGTGGCGACCAGGGATTGAATTCCTCCAGGATATCCGGGGTTCGCCTCGCCGCCATAACAAGTTCCATAAATTCCCTTCTTCTAACCCCCCTCCTTCCCCCCCTCAGGTTGTATGCGAAGAAATGGAGACCGCTGCTGCCAACTGGTTTTGTCCGTGCTTACCCAAAATTCAGCAAATTTATCTCCGATTGTTGGGCCGACGATCCCGCTAGTCGTCCTTCTTTCTCCGTGATCAAGAAGCTCCTCCACAGCAGCATTTCCTCCGAGGTGATGAGTAGGCCAGAGCCCTCGATAACTTTCCTTAGCAAGGAGGACGACTTGATATACCAAAAGAGGGAAGCTCGCGGGGAGGAAGACGCATACGCTAGCGTGTCGAGGATGCTGGAGGCCCAAAACGACGAGTACGAGAGTGGTGAAGATGACTACGACCTTGAGGACTCGCTTTTGAAGAGGAAAGAAAGGGAAAAAAGGAAAAAGGAAGAGGGCGAGGCAAGCGGCGAAGGCTACACGGCGAGAAACGAGATAAGGGTGGGTGAGAGTGCTACAAAATGAGCACACGACAAAACTGAACTTTTAGGAGAGCCGGTCTTCACTCTTCTCGGGAGAGGGGATAACGCTTCGTATATTAATCCCGTATTCATTTTCATTCGACTCCATAATATAAGCTAAGAAATCTTTTTCCATTTTTCCTCCTCGCGCACGGTGCATTTTGTCTTGTTTCAACAGCAGGCAAATTCTCTATCTGATCTCTCACCTTTAACCTTCCGAAGCAACTAAAAAGTGAGTTAAGAGGAGGAGGACGGGGAACGGACAAGAGTTATTTGCCGCAGAAGCTCTATTTATCGCTAAGTGATGTGATTTGCAAAGTGGCCCGAGATGGAGATGGCAGAGAGGCCAATGAGGGGGGGTTCATGAAACATGTCGTGTGTTTTTGGATGACGTCGTCGTCTTTCTTAGATTTATTCCCCCGGAGGACCGGTGATATTCAATTTTTACGCAAGCAACTAACTCATCTTGCCCCCTCCCCGCTTAACATCGGACCTCTAGGTTTGAGAAATCTGCAGAGGCAGCATGGATCGTCGCGTCATGGAGCTCAGCGAGGAGATTGGATCGTCAACGGACCAACGCGGGGGAAGCGATCGCGAAGATCCTGCTTTCAAAGGCATGGAGGGGGAGAAACCTCCCCGCAGGAGTGATGCTCCAGACCAAGAGGCTCCTCCCGGTGATGGTAGTCAACCAGACGACAACGCATCGAAGCAACACGACAATGACCTCCTGAAGACCAACTCAAAAAACATTGCCCGGCCCAACAACAGACCACCCACAAACTCCAACCATAATACCTGCAAGCTGTTTCAATCAAAGCTTTTATCAAGGGGAGCAGTGGAGGGCCTCCTCGACAATTCGTCGGGAGACGACACTAGGAAATTTTTACGGCTAGCTGATCTCGTCCACGAGACCCCGGACAAGGTCGTCGACTTTCTCCTGTCCGAATCAAAGGAGGGGAAATTCCGACGCCACATCTTACATGAGGACGACGACGATTCTTGCAGCAGGAGGATCTTGTACTGGCAGCACTACGGCAGCGGGAATAAGTTTGTAGAGTACCTTCTCGACATGCGGGTCAAGTGCAACGCCACAGATGACCTAAATAACTACACCATTGACATCAACTCGATTAATACCAACGAAGACAATAACAACTTGCCAGAAGAGGCTGTCTTGAAGCTCGCGGAAATCCTGGGCTCCATGAGAAAGGCAAAACGAGGAAAGATAGGCATGGGCCTGATGACTGTCTCAGAGATAGATTTCGGGCAGGCAGCAGTTGTGTTCGTAGGGACGTTGGTTTCAGAGGAGAGAGAGACTGGCATTGTGTCCTCCTCCGACTCTAGCTCCAAGCCAAGCAAGGTCCTTAAGCAGGCCACCAAGGCAATCAAGGGCACTCCCTCCAGCGGCGTGAAGGGTTTCTTTTCCATTAAGTCTCTGGGCTCGACAATCAGCGGAGGAAGTGTCAAGGAGGTTTTCAACTCTTTCAAGGAGGTATTTAAGGAGGTTGGGCGACAGTTCAGGCAGCCTGATGTCATTGACATGAGGAGGAAGAAACACTTTGTAGAAGTGGTCATGCCCAATGTGCCAACTCTTACTGAGGAAGAGGACAGGATGCTGGAAAGTGTTGAAGGGCTGGAGGAGGAACTCTACAAGAAGGGAAAGAGAGTCAAGGGGACACTGAAGGAGGGCATTGACAAGTTTCTGTGG